>SJYQ01001723.1:672830-725357 GCA_006410935.1 Redunca redunca | reverse complement strand
TATACTCTAAAACTATAATTTTATAATTGTGCTTTATAAATGTATAATAAATGTTTCAGTATGTTTGCCTATAGTTCTATCATGTGTGTCAGTCCTGGATCCATTTTCACTGTTTGATTTTTCTCCTTATCATGGATCATATTTTCCAAGTGCTTTGTATGCCATATGATTTTAGATTGGATGCCAGACATTGTGAATTTTATCTTGCTGTATGCTGGATATTTTGCCTTACTAAAAATATTTTTGAGCTTTTTTCTGAAATGTGGTTATAATGCCTTGAAACTATTTGATCCCTTTGTGTGTTGCTGGTAGGATTTATTAGGTATTTCTAAACCACTGCTTACTTTAGAACTAATAATTCCCCATTGCTGAGGCAAGACCTACTAAGCACTCTCCCTAATTCCCCATGAATCATGAGATTTTCTCTCTGCTTCATGGGAGCTGGCAGTATTCCTGGTCCTGTGTGAGCACTGGGCACTGATCCTTTTGGGTTGTTCTGTCCCAGCCATTGAGAGTGTCCTCACTTGCATGCAATGATCAATACTCAGCTGAATACTTGAAAGGCACCTTCTGTAGGTCCTCAGAGTTTTCTGTGTGCAGCTCTCTTTTCTCTGGTTTTGTGTCTTATCCACTCTAGTCACCTTGATCTCTCTGGGCTCTCAGCTCCGTCTCCTCAACTCAAGGAGCATGCTGTGCTCCACCAATGAATGAATTAATCTTGGCAACCATGGGACTCACTATGTTTGTTTCTAATCTCTCAAGTATCATGATCTCTAATTGCCTATTATCTAGTGTCTTGAAAATAATTGTTTCATATATGTATTTAAGTAAGTTTTTGGTTGTTTCTGATGAGACAGTATATTCTTTCCCTGTCACTCCACCTTGCTTAAAAGTAGAAGACAGTTGCCATCTCTCAATGATGGTTAGTATGGCATTAAAAAATCTATCCGTGAACTATGTGTAAGCTGCAGTAAAGAAAACAAGTTCTCCCACCTCTTTAGATCAGCTACTTCCTGTGAAGGATTTTTTTTTCTTTTTAATTAAGTAACTTACATTTACATAATACTTCTACAATCAAAGTTTTCCTGCCTACACAAGATTATTACTTTCATAAGAGAGTAGATTTTCTCCATCTTCAGTGAGTGTTGAGCAAGAGAAAATTATCTAAGCTTCCTTGTTACCTCTGAGAGATTCCCAAGGCTCAAAATGTGAACTAGTTCAAGAAAGCTTTGGAAAAAGCTGTGGGAGCAGAATATTAATAACACTCCACACTTCTCACATTTTCCCACAGTCTTTGTCCTGTGGTCAGGGACAGAACACCTTGAATGGATAAGGACTGAATTCATCCAATATGGTACTGCATATATAATTTTTAGCCATGTCTCTCCAAAATGTAGATTCTGAATGAGATGTATTCTGTTCCCTAAAGAAAACCACAAATCTCTTGGGGAGAAGAAACCTAATAAATCACTCTAATGCTAGGCGTGTTGTGAACTGTAGAGACAAATTGATTTTTATTGGCATGTGGGATGAAATCTGGGAGAGAAATAGAATTTGACTTGAGTCTTAAAGAAAGAATGAAGCAACTGACAAAGAATTAATCTCAGAAACATACAAGCAACTCCTGCAGCTCAATTTCAGAAAAATAAGCAACCCAATAAAAAAATGGGCCAAAAAACTAAACAGACATTTCTCCAAAGAAGACATACAAATGGCTAACAAACACATGAAACGATGCTCAACACCACTCAGTATCAGAGAAATGCAAATCAGAACCACAGTGAAGTACCATCTCATGCCAGTCAGAATGGCTGCTATCAAAGTCTACAAACAATAAATGCTGGAGAGGGTGTGGAGAAAAAGGAACCCTCTTACATTGTTGGTGGGAATGCAAACTAGTACAGCCACTATGGAGAACAGTGTGGAGATTCCTTAAAAAAAAAAACTGGAAATAGAATTGCTGTACGACCCAGCAATCCCACTGCTGGGCATACACACTGAGGAAACCAGAATTGAAAGAGACACATGTAGCCCAATGTTCATCTTGGCACTGTTTACAATAGCCAGGACATGGAAGTAACCCAGATGTCAAGTGGCAGACAAATAGGTAAGAAAGCTGTGGTACATATACACAATGGAATATTACTCAGCTATTAAAAAATATGCATTTGAATCAGTTCTAATGAGGTAGATGAAACTGGAGCCTATTATACAGAGTGAAGTAAGTCAGAAAGAAAAACACCAATACAGTATATTAACACATATATATGGAATTTAGAAAGAGCAGTCCATGAGGTCGCTGAGGGTTGGACACGACTGAGCGACTTCACTTTCACTTTTCACTTTCATGCATTAGAGAAGGAAATGGCAACCCACTCCAGTATTCTTGCCTGGAGAATCCCAGGGATGGGGGAGCCTAATGGCCTGCCGTCTCTGGGGTCACATGGAGTCAGACATGACTGAAGCGACTTAGCAGCAGCAGCAGCAGCAGCAACAATGACCCTATATGCGAGACAGCAAAAGAGACACAGATGTAAAGAACAGACTGTTAGACTCTGTGGGAGAAGGCGAGGGTGGGATGATTTGAGAGGATAGCATTGAAACATATATATTATCATATGTTAAATAAATCACCAGTCCAGGTTCCATGCATGAGGCAGGGTGCTCAGGGCTGGTGCACTGGGATGACCCTAAGGGATGGGATGGGGAAGGAAGTGGGAGGGAGGGTCAGGATGGGTAACACATGTACACCCATGGCTGATTCATGTGAATGTATGACAAAAACCACCACAATATTGTAAACTAATTAGCCTCCAATTAAAATTTTTAAAAATTTATAAAAAAGAAAGAAAGAATAGCAGATGCAGGTGGTATTGAACTTAAAGACTATTGCAGATGACTGAAGTTATAATCAAGACTATGTGACCTGATTACAAGTACTTCTCAGGTAGAATGAACATCTTCTAACATTAACCTCCATAATGCCTCACACAGTGCTGAGCTCTTTCTGGGTTCTTACTGATTATGATAATTGCCTAAAAGGAAGGTCTGAGAAAGCCTGTACACCATTCCCTTTGAAGTCTTTGGAAGTAAAGATTTATCCCTAATAGTGGGACTTCAGGGTGGAAATAGGTCCTAGGTGCAAGTATGATTTGACTTTATCTCTCAACTCTCCATCAGAGAAGGCAATGGCGCCCCACTCTAGTACTCTCGCCTGGAAAATCCCATGGTTGGAGGAGCCTGGTGGGCTGCAGTCCATGGGGTCGCTAAGAGTCAGACATGACTGAGCGACTTCACTTTCACTTTTCACTGTCATGCATTGGAGAAGGAAATGGCAACCCACTCCAGTGTTCTTGCCTGGAGAATCCCAGGGATGGGGGAGCCTGGTGGGCTGCCATCTATGGGGTCGCACAGAGTCAGACATGACTGAAGCGACTTAGCAGCTTAACTTTCTATAAAACTTGCTTAGAATTCTGTCCTCAGGCAGTTAGTTCACATTCTTGTTTGGTCTATTGTTCCAGATTTGAAGAATTATAAACTTACAAGAGATTGTTACAACAACCTAACCTAATCTGTGTACACATGAAGACATTAAAAACTCCAGGATGTATATCTCTGCAGAGTGACAACAGCTTCTCTTGGTAGTCATTAATTGGCGGTCATGAGAACTTATTAAAGGCATAAAAACTGAAAAATTCTACTTATCTAATAAAAACAAGTTCCAAATTGAATTCCACTGAGAGAATTCTCAAACATAAAGTTGCTTTAGAATGTGCGTGCTAAGTTGCTTCAGTTGTGTCTGACTCTGCGACCCTATGGACTGTAGTCTGCTAGGCTCCTCTGTCCATGGGATTCTCCAGGCAAGAATACTAGAGTGGGTTGCCATACCCTCCCCCAGGGGAACTTCCTGACCTAGGGGTCAAACCTGAGTCTCCTGCTGTTCTTCCTTTCCCAGTGGATTCTTTACCACCAAGCCACTGGGAAGCCCTACTTTAGGATATCCAACTGTTAGACAACTTCTCAAGTTCTTTTCATGCTAAGGAGGCATAGCAGGGTGACCTCACCTAGTGCTATCACGAATCCCAGGCTTGACCATGCCTCTGAATAACTTCAAAGTGATTTCTTCAAAATATCAATCACTGGGTCTCACCTTAGATATACTGATCCAGCATCTCTGAAGAAGAGAATTAGGAATTTATACTTTTAACAAGCTTCTTGCTGCTACTGC
This sequence comes from Redunca redunca, assembly GCA_006410935.1. Taxonomy (NCBI): domain Eukaryota; kingdom Metazoa; phylum Chordata; class Mammalia; order Artiodactyla; family Bovidae; genus Redunca; species Redunca redunca. The sequence goes on along the minus strand of SJYQ01001723.1, from coordinate 721,129 downwards.
TGCTAAGTCACTTCAGTCGTGTCTGACTCTGTGCGACCCCATAGACGGCAGCCCACCAGGCTCCCCTGTCCCTGGGATTCTCCAGACAAGAACCCTGGAGTGGGTTGCCATTTCCTTCTCCAATGCATGAAAGTGAAAAGTAAAAGTGAAGTTGCTCAGTCGTGTCCGACTCCTAGCAACCCCATGGACTGCAGCCTACCAGGCGCCCCCATCCATGGGATTTTCCAGGCAAGAGAACTAGAGTGGGGTGCCATTGCCTTCTCACAACAAGCTTCTTAGGTGAATCCAAAGTACACTCAAGTATAAGAATCATCTGGTTTCTGCTCAGCAGTATTTATAGAAAGTAGGTAATATGGTCTCATCTGTGCTAAGATTCACATAGTAATTTTATGAAAAATCTTAATTATCAAGCTTCAGAAATAGAATAAGTGCTGTTAAAACTTCCTTCAAACTTGACCTATTATTTTCCTGATGGAGATAGTGCTATAGTAATTAATGGATCGTTAGGACTTCCACTGGGAGAAGCTCTTCAGATTTTAATCACTATCGTAGAGTCATGTTCTACTCTCCTTATGTTCAGAACCTAGATCCACTGAACCATGGCATTTCTGAATTGGTAAATGGAATATCATTTGATGTTCTCCCCTCTCATCCCAGGAGGTAAGCTTGACTCATTGTCTGGCTAAGCACTGTCAAAGACAACAGAAGGCTATAGAGAGAGAATAAGCAGCAGGTTCAAATTGCTGTGACAGGTACCTGGACAAGCCAACATCAGAGCAGCGATGCTTCCCTCCCGCAGGGAACCGGGGCTCCTCGGCTGGTCCTACAGTCTAGGCAGACCCCTGCTGGCTTTCTCTGTCACTACATATTTGTATGTCTGTGTGGGTGACTGGTGGGGGCCCTGTGCAGGAAAAGCAAGAAAAAGCTTGTGAGGAGTCAAACAGCTTGTCAAGGTATCCTTGTGGGTGTCTGTATTGAAGTGTCACAGTATGAAGGCTTTTTATTAGCAGCTATTTTAGAATCCTCACACTGAAATGGAACAGTTTCTTCCCTACATGGCATTTCCAGGCTGGCTTCCTCCCTCACAGCCCTACGACAGCACTAGCCACCTCCTAAGGGGGTGGAGAACATGACGCTGGGCTCCTTTGACGGTGGAGCCAGCTATGTGGCCCACGCCCTCAGCCTTGGAGATAATTTGGTTCATTCACATGTTGCTGATGACGGGGATACAGCAGAGGAAGCTGAGGAGGATTTGAGGCTCATGCCTCAGAATCCGTTTGAGCACAGAAACCTTTCTCGAGAGTATCATCATTGATGCTCCAGTTTTTAGGGCACAGAGGGAGGCTTTACTCCAAGGTGAAGTTGCACAGTGAATTAAGTCCCACATCAGCATTTTGCTATTATTTTTGTGGCCACCTCAGGTATTTGAACTCTTCCCAGCTCTTTTAGATCAAGTAGTGAATTTCTCCTGGAAAACTCATTAAGTTTCATTGTAGGAAACAATTGTGACCTTAAAAGCCCCCTTACAGGGCTGATACTGGGCCTTGTAAGGAAGACTAACTTTCACTGGCCTCTTCTTATGTCTAAGCTTGACATGTAACCTTCTCAACCACATGCAGATGAACAAAGTAATATTTGGAGAGGTGAAGTCAGTTTCCTGAGATCCCATAGCTCATCCAAGTGGCAGAACTGACATTTGAACCCCTGTGCTAGAAGGAAAAAGCCATGTTCTTTCCACTCTGAACCTCCCTGGTGCCCTCATCACATGCCCAGCTTCCCCAGTCTTCTCTCTGGGAAGTGGAGACAGGTTGCCTGGTGAATTCTCTGAGTTCTGCCCCTAGTGGTCATTCAGGTCCAGCTAGGACACTGGTTCACTGTGTAGGATAGATTCCTCAAGCTTGGTTGGCTATAGGAGAAAAGGGGATGCGTACTTTAAATCTCAGAACCACAGCTTCAAAGGGCTTCAGATATAGCTAGTCTGACTTCTCAAGGAAGGAATCTGGATTCTTTCCAGATTTCAAATCTGGTTACTATGCCAAGAAATATGGAACTAGCAAACAGCAGACCTGGTTTCATCCTTACCTGCAGTATGCTTGCAGTGTGTGGCTCTGAGCAACTCCTTTCACTTCTCTGACCTTACTTTCCATCTCAGTGAAATGGCAAAAAAGTTTGTTCTGCCTGTTGCTTGGTGCTGTCATGAAGCTACCGTGGAAGGTGTAGAGAATATGTATGTGAGTTATTCTTCTAATCAATGAGCAGGAACAATGTGGAAACCCTGTGGTGTATATTGGGCCCCATCTCCCATGTTTGGAGAAATGCTCTTAGATAAACATGCCAGAAACTTGGATGGGTTCCTAGGAATGTGGGCACTGTTTCAGATCTTTATAGGGTGGTCTCAGGGTGTCGACATAGGGGCACATACATTGGCCATCGCTCTTTCAATTCTTGTCCCCTGGATTTATGACATTCCTCCCACGAGTGTTTTACAGCCACTTTTTATACTCTGTTGGGCAGCCCTCCCAGGCTAGAGTGATGTTTATGAGGTCTTTGAGAATGTCAAAGGACTTCCCTGATCCTTTCTGCCTGTTGATTTGTACTCTGTATTTCTTCTACTATATCCTTAAAGACAACTTGAGCTGCCACTGCAGAAAACCCAATTTAATATTCTGTGTGCTATGCTTCCTTTTTCTCTTTGTGGTCCAGAACTATCACCTGCTTACCTTTTGTCAGCCATGATTAGTCATAACTATTTGCTTGAGCATGAAATACAGGTCATGAAGGGAAAGCATCATGGCCTAAGCCATACATGCTGTAGCACAAATTTGGCTTCAACAGCATGGGGCAGCCTCTGCCCTTTAGCAAGCTGATGAAGTCTAGGGACTCCTTCCCCAAATAAGGCTTTAAATGCATAACATAAAATACATGGGGCTAAGCAGGTACACTGGTCCATTGCGGTACAGTTACAACATGTTTAAAATGTGATATACTAATGCCAGTGTTTTTGTTAAAATAGTTAATAATGAGATCTGGTGGCAGGTCTAATAACCCCTCTAATTTACAGGTGATGAGCATAAATGATGTGTTGCAATACTTGCAACAACAATCATGTAACCTAAAAACATCTGCTTTTTATGGGTGGCAATACTGTGGTTTGCTGCCAACATTAAGGATAGGAAATACTAATTTTTGTTAGGTTAGTGAAAATTAGGTGCAAACCACGCTTACAGAACCCTCTGAATTTTTTCCACAGATCCCTTGAGAGTCTGTGCATTACAGGTCCTACTTTAGAACATTACAGACTGGTGCATGAATGACCATTAGTCAGGTATGGTGGAGTCCCTCTCCCTGGCTGAGAGCATTCTAGAGCATCTGAAGCATGGAGGTAGTGGTGGGGATTAGGGTAGCATACAGAATTTAGACTCTGGGGCCAGACTGCCTGGGTTCAAATTCCAGTTCTACCTCTTACTAACTCTGTGACATTGAACATGCTCCTTAACCTCTACACTCAATTTCTTCAACTGTTAAATGGTAATGACCATAATACCTTTTTGAATTACTGTTGCAAGGATTAAATGCACTTGAAATTGTACCCACCACATAGTGAGTATTTCGTGTGTCAGCTATCATTATTTTAAGTATATTTGAATATTTAAGGAGAACCCCTCAGAGCTAAAGAACACTGGAGTGAATCAGTCCTAGACAGGGCAGTGTTAAACTAAGCAGGCACATACCAGTGTTTAACTATCCGCAAGTTCAGCTCATGGAGGAGGAAGTGGCAATGCACTCCAGTATTCTTGCCTGGAAAAGCCCATGGATGGAGGAGCCTGGTAGGGGTCGCAAAGTGTCAGACATAACTGAGCAACTTCACTTTTCAGCCCATATTTCCTTATATCTCAAGGATACTACAGGGGTTTTTGCCAAGAGTCTTGAAATCAATATACTTCGTGCTCTTGACATTCTTCCTTGTCCCTATCCTGTAGTTCACCTAACAGAAAGCGGATGACCATCTGCTATGACCTAATCTTGATGAAACTGTACTTGCTCCCGATCACCATCACTTCTTTTTCCAAGTGCATTCAAACCCTTTTTAAATGTTAATAGTTTCTGTTAAATTTCAGTCTAGGATAAAGGTCATGTTTGGTTGTAAGTTGTTTTTGTAATCTTGCTTCTTCAGTCCCTTTTGAAAATTGTGTGAACATTTGTTCGTCTCCCTTTATCCTCTCTTCTTCTTCCTTTTCCCTAGTTCCTACTGTTCACATAAATCTTAGACTTAATATTGTCAAGGGATAAGCTGGACATTCTTTATACCCAGAGACACACATTCTTTTAAAAACAACTTTGAGTTCTCCGTTTATTCATCTGCTTCAGGTTTCAAATTATTATTGATCATATTTGTGTCATTTTTTCCCTAAACTTTAGGTCAATTGCCTTGATGGCACCAGATATCAAATATCAAAATAGGAATTGCATAGTTAATTTACTCAACAAATATTTTGGAGCACCTTATATGCCCTAGGAGGGAAAAAGTGAGCAAAAATAGACACTTCTCAGCCTAGTGAAGCTAATGACTAGGGAGCCAGGCATTAATCAAATGAACATATGTAAGTAGGAGCTGTGATGAGTGTCATGAAGCAGATGTCCTGAGGGCTATAATTATTTACAACAAGGGATCTGACCTCTAGGAAGACTGAGGTAGGAATCTTTGAGCTGAATCCTGCAGGTTGGGTTTACTAGGACAAAAGGGGAGGAAAGTACAGCCCAGGGAGAGAAAGCAACTTGGGGCTGGTGCACTGAGATGACCCAGAGGGATGGTATGGGGAGGGAGGAGGGAAGGAGGTTCAGGATGGGGAACATGTGTATACCTGTGGTGGATACATGTTGATGTATGGCAAAACCAATACAATATTGTAAAGTAATTAACCTCCAATTAAAATAAATAAATTTATATTAAAAAAAAGTGAAAAAAAAAAAACCAGGTAGGAAGGCCTGTTGCAAGAGAAGCAGAGCATAAGGAAGGAAACAAAAGATGGCCAGTGTGCTAAACACGGAGTGTGAGGTGCCAGTCCAGATGGAGAAGCAAAAAGGAAGAAAGGAGCTGACTCACAAAGGACCTTGTCAGCCATTTTTCATTATCCTGAAGGAGTGAGATGCTGCTAAGAATTTCAAGCAAGATGTTATCGTTGTTTAGTTGCTAAGTCATGTCTGATTCTTTGCAACCCCATGGACCGCAGCATCCCAGGCTTCCCTGTCCTTCACTGTCTCTTAGAGTTTGCTTAAACTCATGGCCATTGAGACAATGATGTCATCCAACCCTCTCATCCTCTGTTGCCCTCTTCTCCTCCTTCCCTCAGTCTTTCCCATCATCAGGGTCTTTTCCAATGAGTCGACTCTTCGCATCAGGTAGCCAAAGTATTGGAGCCTCAGCTTTAGCATCAGTGCTTCCAGTGAATATTCAGGATTGATTCCCTTTAGGACTGACTGGTTTGATATCCTTGCTGTCCAAGGAACTCTCAAGAGTCTTCTCCAGCACCACAGTATGAAAACATATTGGGTGGTGCAACTCTGGAGAGCCAGAGCAGCTATAAACAGATGGGTTAAGAGGTTCCACAGAAGTCCAGGAAAGACAGGCTGGTATGTATGGTGGTCAAGGGTGACGGCAGTGGAGACAAAACCAACAAAGAGGTTTATAAGCTATTTAGAAGGCAAAATTGCAGGATGTAGTGGTGGATTGGGTATGAAAAGTGCAAAGCATCAGATGTCAAGGATGTGAAATAAATTTCTGACCTGCATGGTTAGACAGTCAGTGATGTGATTCCCTGTCCTAGTTTTCAGATGGGCTGGGCAGAGAACAAGAACTCAGTTGGTACATATTGAGTTTGATGTAATTTTAAGCCAGGTATATTTCTTGGGTGTATATTTCTTGTTCTAAGAAGCAAGAGAACACTGGGAGGAGAGTGATCAAGAAGTCTGGGAGCAGTCCATAGGAGAGATAGTTGAGGGAATGGGGAATATTGGGGTGAGAGAAAGAAAGGCCTTGATATAAACACAATAGCTGCTTTCTGCCCTGCCAATGAAGACAGTATTTCTAGAGGCCAGGATGGGGACTGCTAGGTAAAAGTTTCATGAAGTGGATGTGGCAGTCTGTAAAGAGGAAGTACCTAAGAGTGAGAGCTCTGATGGGAAACCTTGCCAAGAGATGAGTTCCTTGTCACCGGAGTGAAGCATCCAAGCATAGGCTTTCCATCTTCCATGATGTTGTAGAACGGGCTCAGTGTTTTGTAAACTGTGTTCTGTGGAAGACAGGGATTTTCGTGGAGGAGTTTCAGTGATTAGTTCTATATTTAAATGTCATCTGCTTGTGTGTATTATAACAATTAACATAACTATTAATACTAAGTACATTATAACCATTAATAAAAACTAACAGAAACCAACATGCTCAGATGGGTTGTATATACAATTTTAACACACTGTAAAATAGCAAAACTTTGATTTTTTTTTTTGGTTTGATTTATTATACTTAAATGTAACCGATGTGAAATTTCATAAATAAATTCATACCAATATGATGCATTTTTATTTTACTTAGTTTGGTGGATTCTGTGAGGTAGATTACTTTTAAAGTCCTTGATAGCTCAAAGATTTCAAGGTTTTTATCCTTACAATCAAAGTCAGCTACCATAGTCTCATTTATGTAATTGTTTTAGCACAAATAAAAAGGATACAACCAGATAGAGTTCTTCTAAACACAGGGAAAAATTTATAAAGCACTCTGTTTCCAGAATCAACTATTTTTCCAATTTATCCAACACTTTCCAGTAAGCCCTTAGTGTACACTCTTCTTGCTTCTTTCAAACTTGCCAAACTTCATCTGAGCTTTCAAAGGCATTGATTTTACGTGCATGGACTAATATAAAGAGTCTGAGGCTTAGTATCTCATTATACTTATGACATAATTATTTAAATGGTGTAGGGACCGCAACCAACAGGTTCTCCATGTCAGAGAGAAAATTCCCAAATGTTCACAGTTTTGAAGCTGTGAATAACAAAGCGGGAGTAGTTAAAGAGAAAAAACGAGAAATGGTGAGCAGATCAGAGAAACTCAGAGAATGCTTGATTCACCTTTTTACCAGATGACTGCTTCACTATTCTCTAGAATCTCAAGACAGATTCACCAGTTTTTCAGTAGAGAGACCATCCACCCAAGAACACACTTAGCTGTGATTATCTTCTCTACTTGCCCATGCACTGGTAGGACACATAGTGTGTCCTATAATGCTCCCACTGGAATGAATGAATGAGAAATGAATAGAAGTATGGTGGCCTATTTCAGCCCCTTGCTTTGGCATTCTAGATTTCTAATTCCCAAACACAAAATATATACCTCAAAACTCTTTCAAGTGTGAAAGTGACCTGCTAACAAGCATATTACTCCTGTCACTAATAAAGTCAGCTGCCTATAGTTACATGAACCTGAAGTGTCATAAGCAATGATTTCTGTGCATTAGGAACCACCTGTGTGATTTGCATGTTCTTTGGGCAAACCCAAACCTCCTTGGACCTCAGTGTATGGGCCTCCATTGTGAAATGATGATATTGTTTGGGTCAGATAACTTCTATAGTCCTCTGGCTCTAAAATTCAAAGCTCAATTACAAGTTCCACTGAATTAAATATTTTCTACATAGGGAAGACTTAAAATCAATTCTTAGAGAATTAAAAAATCTGCAAGGAGAGGACCCAGAGAGATGGTATGGGGTGGGAGGTGGGAANTGGTAAAAATAGCAAATAGAAATAAAGCCATGCTTGTTTTACCAGAGGAGATAAAATTTTGGGGTTAGTGATATTAAAAAAAGAATTGTTTCTTTCTTCTCTGCTTATAGACCAACTCCCATGAATCATTCAGAATTTTCTTCTGTATTTATCTCCTGGCCTTACAGATAAGAGCATTAGTTTTCTACTGTTTCTCTCTTGAAGGAGTTTCCATATAGTAGTCAAAGAAGTTTATTTATTTATTAGCTATATATGGACTTCCATGGTTTCTTTGTCTTGGGTTATATGTGCACAAGGAAATACACATGCATATCAGTAACATCTTATGGAAAAACCTGAGCAAACTTCTTGGCCAACTCAATACATAAAATGGTCAAGGAATGCCAAATTCTTTAAAACCTGGTAACATCTTCTTGTGTGTATGTGCTAAGTTGCCTGAGTCATGTCCTACTCTTTGTGAGCCTATGGACCATATCCCACCAGGCTCCTCTGTCCAGGCAAGAATACTGGAGTGGGCTGCAGTGCCTTTCTTCCAAGGATCTTCCAGACCCAGGGGTCGAACCCATGACTTTACCTCTCCTTTGTCAGGCAGGTTCTTTACCACTAGTGCTACCTGGGAAGGTAAAACACCAGCTGTATCTTCTATAGGGTTGTAGGTCAGTTATCTGTGGATAACCAGGCCCTCTCCTCAAGACGAATATCCTAAAGGGGCAGAGGAAAGCAACGTGAATACAGTAATGCAATGGTTTTCATTAAGTAGTACACCCCAGAGTACATGCCTTGAGCTACTGGAGTTAGACACTGTCAACAGTTGTCAATGTAATTCTTAAAGATCTCAGTTTTAAAGATGACAGTTCAGAGCTTCGAAAGATTGAAGTTCTTGCCCAACTTGAACCCAGATAGCCCAAGAGTTCTGTATATCTCTTTAAGGCATAAAACAGGGCGGGCTCCAGTCTTACCACTCTTCACACCTCACTTATAAGAGGATCATTCTTTTTTCCTTCAGCATGGAGACTGAGAAAAATGGAGGATGAGATGTTTTTGTAGGAGGTCTCTAGTTTGGAATAGTGATTTTTCCATATATAAATCCAGTTCAGTTTCTCTGATGATATAAAGAACAGTCTCTCTTCCCTCGGTTCCCACCTCGTGTAGGTGGGCGAATAGCTTCTCAGTGAAGTTTATGGCCCTCCTGTTTCCCTCCCTCTGCTGGCTTCAGCTTCCCCTAAGCAAGTTCAGGAAACTCACCGGCAGCTTGAGGGTTAAGAGCAGCAGGCCTAGACATCCCCTGGGTGTGGCAGGTTTCCAGGAAAGAAAGCTACAAAAGGAAAGAGTAGTGTGGGAAAGCAAAGTCCACATGAATGAGATCAGGATGTTCTGAGCCCTGTCCTGGTGCTGCCCACCCAGGGCTGCAGCTCGCAGTGCCAGAAGGCACTCATTGCCCTCAGCAGCTCTGGGTGCCCCTCAGAAGGTGGCGCCCACCCTGAGAGGAGGACACACAGCAGCAGCAGGCAGAGAAAGCCCCCCCCAGGGGGAGTTCTCAGAGAAAGGAAGGTTCCTTTGAGGAGTGGTCAGCAAGATATTCTTACCCCGGGACTCATGAGAAGGGGAGCTTTTTCCTTTTTTCCCAAAATGCAAATAGCCTCTGTCCTTGGAAGAAGGATGATGGGTTGCTAGGCAATCACTTCTCAGCAAGCGCCCCAACTGCCCTTGTTTCCTGACCCCTAGAACAATGGAGACTTTTCAGTGAATGGAACCAAGATGGGAGGAAAAGACATGGCCGAAATAAAAATGGAAGCAGAGATTGTGGAAGGGCTGGCTCATAGGACATGGGAATAAAAATGTAATATGAATGTTTTACTCTAGGCAGACCAGAAGAGGTTTCATTGCTTACCATCACATGGTCTTTGTCATCACAAGCCAAGTGGTATAGGCCATACAACAGCCACTGCCCCATGGTGACCCCATTTTTTTCTTTTTTGTTTTGTTATTTTTTTTTTTTTCAGTATTTACTTATTTATTTGGCTGGGTCTTAGTTGCATCAGGGGGATCTTTCATGGGGTTACACAGACTCTCTAGCTGTGGTGTGTGCGCTTAGTTACTCCACAGCATGTGGGATCTTAGTTCCCCAAACAGGGATGGACCTATGTCCCCTGCATTGGAAGTTGAGCCCATAACTACCAGACCACCAGGGAAGTCCCTGGTGACCCCAGTTGTAATGACTCCAGTGACCCTGAGGATGTTACATTGTTACCTGTTGATTAGAAGTTCTTAGGTCTCAATCTCTTTATCAGAGAAATGATGTTTGGAATTCTATTTTTTTTAAATAATCTTTTTAGCAACCCCTATGTTTCGTTAGATCCTGCCAGAGTTTTGGCAGAAAATAGTGACACACTGAACTTGAGTAAGGGAAACATATTTAAATTAAAGGACTATTTACAAAAAGGTAGGTAGGTTTTAGGGAAACCACAAGGGATAGTGTAGGACCTCATAACCTGTTGGTCTGAGGTAACAGGAGGAAGGAGCGATTACCTGAACCCAGGAAAGGTAGTCACCTGGAGAGGACCACCTGATAGGAGCTGTGCCTTTTGTTAGAAGGAGGTAGCCAGCCTGTGATGACTCCACACCCAGCACCCTGTCCTTTGAACCCAGTGGGAAGCCAGGTGGCAAGAGGACTGGACCCAAGTGCATGAAGCAGCTTGGGCTTCGTAAGAGAATGCTGGAGACCAGATGGCTTTAGCAGCAAAAATTTATTTTCGCTGGCCTGAAAGGCAGGGCTCTGGTGGTCAGAAGAGTTAGCTTGTTGGTGTGGGCTCTCTTCCTAGTTATATCTTCACATGCACATGGCCTTCCTTGGCATATGAACACAGAGAACCAATGAAAGAGAAAGAGAGAGAGGCTTCTTGTCACCTCCCTTTTTTATAAGAGCATTAATCCCATCTTGAGGGTATCACAGTCTTGGCTATGTCTAAATATAACCACCTTCAAAAGGCCCTACATTTTGATACTCTCCTATTAGGGGGTTAGGTTTTCAACTTATGAATTTTGGAAGAGAAAACTCAGTCCATAGCACCAAGTAACCATTCAGAGTAGGTGCTCTGGACCACAATGATAGGTGAATCAGAGTATCTCCCTGGGAAACCTACTGCAAGATTTTAATGTATACATTCATGCAGGGCCCCATATTATTTTTACCTCTTAGTAGAGCCAACTAAAACATTGGAAGATCAGGTGATTTGTCCAGGAAATGCACATGAAGGACACATGCTGGCCAACCTGCTTTGTTTGACAGAGATTATAAGGCACCAATTCTAAGAGATCTGTACATAGGACTAGGGAACTCTGTTATCAGTCAGCATGGGTTATTTGGCTTTTGTCCATATTAAATGTTTTCATGGTGAAAGCAATGATATAAAAAACTTTCAAAATTTTAAGAGAAGAACTGTCATTCTTAAACTCACATAGTTACATACATGTGTATTTGTACACAGTAATTCTCTTATATTGTATGTATATATATATGTTTGTATATACATGTATGGATATGTATGCATACATATGTATATGAAGTCAATTTTTATTAGTGATAGTTGTGTTCTACAAAAACTAGCATATATTGAATCATTGTTCTCAGAGAAAATACAAGGTTCAGTTCAGTTCAGTTCAGTTGCTCAGACATGTCCAACTCTTTGTGACCCTATGAACTGCAGCACGCCAGGCCTCCCTGTCCATCACCAACTCCCAGAGTCCACCCAAACCCTTGCCCATCGAGTCAGTGATTCTACCCATCCATCTCATCCTCTGTCGTCCCCTTCTCCTCCTGCCCTCAATCTTTCCCATCATCAAGGTCTTTTCAAATGAGTCAGCTCTTCTCATCAGGTGGCCAAAGTATTGGAGTCTCAGCTTCAACATCAGTCCTTCCAACGAACACCCAGGACTGATCTTTAGGATGGACTGGTTGGATCTCCTTGCAATCCAAGGGACTCTCAAGAGTCTTCTCCAACACCACAGTTCAAAAGCATCAATTCTTCGGTGCTCAGCTTTCTTTATAGTCCAACTCTCACATCCAAACATGACCACTGGAAAAACCATAGCCTTGACTAGACGGACCTTAGTCGGCAAAGTAATGTCTCTGCTTTTGAATATGCTGTCTAGGTTGGTCATAACTTTCCTTCCAAGGAGTAAGCGTCTTTAATTTCATTGTGGCAGTCCCCATCTGCAGTAATTTTGGAGCCCAGAAAAATAAAGCCAGCCACTGTTTCCCCATATATTTGCCATGAATTGATGGGATCCAGATGCCATGATCTTAGTTTTCTGAATGTTGAGTTTTAAGCCAACTTTTTCGCTCTCCTCTTTCACTTTCATCAACAGGCTTTTTAGTTCCTCTTCACTTTCTGCCAATAGGGTGGTGTCATCTGCCTATCTGTGGTTATTGATATTTCTCCCGGCAATCTTGATTCCAGCTTGTGCTCCCTCCAGCCCAGTGTTTCTCATGATGTATTCTGCATATAAGTTAAACAAGCAGGGTGACAATATACAGCTTTGACATACTCCTTTTCCTATTTGGAACCAGATTTCTCTGAACCTTTGATCATGACATTTTCATCAACTGATCAAAACATAGCCTTGTTTCATGTTTCTGTTTAAAGACATCTTGTTTTATATATATTGTTGATCTATTAAGGTTGAACTCATGGCCAACCATAACTCAAGCTTGAATACAACTTTTCTTTCACACATATTTTTTTCTCTGTAAGGTACAGCATATCCTTCTTGCTCTTAGGAACACTAGACAGCACATTAGCATTATCCCTGCAGGCCATTTTAAATAATGAAATCACCAATAAAGATTTTTCTTTAATGGCCTTAAATAGACTGTGAAAAGGATGCTCACTTTCAGTGTCAGAGCTAAAACAAGAAGACAGAGTTTTACCTTGTTCCAACGTAACCAGGAATGTGCAGATGACCTAAAATTTTCACTGCTCTGTACATACCTGTGAATAACTAGGAAAGCAATGTGATTATTGATATAGGAATTATAAACATATTTTAGGGATTAGGTAAACTTACAAACACAGAATTTATGATTAATGAGGTTCTGTGGCATATATACTGTACACACACACATTATATAACTGTAGTCACTTTGAACTTAAAATGCTTATTTGGTTTTTGTGCTTAGTCTCTTATTATAAACATTTTTATTGTTACAGTGAATGATCATTTTTGATGACTAAGTAATATTCCATTGAGTTAGCATAATTAACATGTTGTTCCCTATAGTTTGATTTCTAGATTCGTTCTTTTCTTATTATTTTAAATAACTGTACAAAGTGCATGATGGTACACAGGATATTTTAATTTTGAATGATTTACATAGCATAAACTCCAGTAGTGGCTCACAGAATATGAATGTCATTATGACTCGATCTGTATCATCATCCTGCTTTTAAAACAGTTGTATAGAGTGCACCATGATATGAATGTTGCTAATCCCCAATCCCTGGGTGTCTCAGTTCCATCCAAGCCTAAGAAGATGGGTAACCAAATGGAAAGTTTGGCAAATTCTTAAATAAAACACTGTCCCCTGGGTGTGCATCTGGATCCCTTTGATTATGGTTGCATGATCTCTGTCTCTCTGACTGTTGATAAGTTCCTCTAGGGCAATGCAGGAAATTAACAGCCGAGAAAGTCCCTCTTCCACCTTTCCAGTAAAAGAGCAGAGGCTGAATGTGAATCTGAAAGAACGTTTGCCAGGTCCAATTTGTGTAGGGTGTCCAAGAGGAGATATCCAAGCATGCAATGCTGAACTACCTTAGAGTAGACGTAATGAAGAAACTGGGACCATGGAAGCAAGCATTAGTGGGTCAAACTGTGAGAGAGCAAGTAGCCTGAAATAAATTCATATACTCATGCCAGGTTTTTATAGGAATTTAGGTGATACTTTCATAGGCTGAGCAGACCTTTCCAAAGGGGCTGGAAGGGACAAATGGCAAAGCCAAACACTCCACTTTTTGTAACCCATTATTGTTTTCTCTAATCTAATGTAGATTTTCTGCCTCTGTGCTTTTTACACATTGAGGTCTAATTTTTTTTTAACTGAGTAATTCCTTAAAGTATGTGGGATGTGATTACGTGTGTGCATGTGTGTGTATATAATTACTCATCTATATGTAATTAAGCAAATATTTTTCCTAATCCATGTTTTTTTCTATTTTATTTTGGAAACAAAACAGTTTGTTTAACCTATAGTTCAAATTGTATAATCATTGGAAATTGCTGATTTTTTCATTGTCTCTTAAGTCATTTGAGAGTGCATGATACTCCAGTGTCCTTTTTCTCCATAAGTGAAAGAATTGCATTTTTAAAAAACTAGCATTTCACTTCAGTCATTATGTCCACAGAATAAAAAGGAAGGCATTCTAGAGAGGGAAATTGTTTTTAAATGTCTGTGTTGTGAACCATTTAGCAGTTTAACCTTTAAAATGATAGTTTCTGGGTTTTCATCGATTAGTGTAAAGAGGGATCTATGCAGCCAAAAGAATTAAATTGGCTTAGTCAAAAAATTAGCTAACTCTAGATGGGGAAACAGTGGAAACAGTGTCGGACTCTTTGGGGAGGGGGCTCCAAAATCACTGCAGATGGTGACTGCAGTCATGAAATTAAAAGACGCTTACTCTTTGGAAGAAAAGTTATGACCAACCTAGGTAGCATATTCAAAAGCAGAGACATTACTTTGCCGACTAAGGTCTGTCTAGTCAAGGCTATGGTTTTTCCTGTGGTCATGTATGGATGTGAGAGTTGGACTGTGAAGAAGGCTGAGCGCTGGAAGAATTGATGCTTTTGAACTGTGGTGTGGGAGAAGACTCTTGAGAGTCCCTTGGATTGCAAGGAGATCCAACCAGTCCATTCTGAAGGAGATCAGCCCTGGGATTTCTTTGGAAGGAATGATGCTAAAACTGAAACTCCAGTACTTTGGCCACCTCATGCAAAGAGTTGACTCATTGGAAAAGACTCAGATGCTGGGAGAGGTTGGGGGCAGGAGAAGAAGGGGATGACAGAGGATGAGATGGCTGGATGGCATCACTGACTCAATGGATGTGAGTCTGAGTGAACTCCGGGAGTTGGTGATGGACAGGGAGGCCTGGCGTGCTGTGATTCATGGGGTCGCAAAGAGTCGGACACGACTGAGCAACTGAACTGAACTGAACTGATGGGCAGGAAGGATAACAATCCAGTTGATGGATCAACATCATGTGGAATAACTACCTAAGAGAGTTAATTTCTGAATTTCTATCCAGTGCCTTTGTTATTGTATAGACATTCTGATTAGCACAAATGTAAACTAAAGAATGTTTTGCATTTTCTTAGTGTTCCCATGCAATAACATTTTTCCTTTTGATTGGATTGAATCATGAATGACACAATCCCATGCCACAAAGTTTTACTATTAGATGTCAGTATTAGAAAGGGAGCAGAGTTTGGTGGCCTTTAGCCAAGGTGGCTTTTAGAAATACTCACAGTGGTGGCCACACTGTGAAGACTGACACAGCAGTTTCTCTCGGCGGCTCTTACTGACTGAGGACTCGCAAAGAAAAGCACAGTTGTTCAGGATTCTTTCTCAGCAGGACCTTGACCTTAAATTGTATCAAAGGAGGCATCTAATCTAAGTCCACATGGTAGCCAAGTGCCTCTTCCTCTGTGTGCTAAGGCCTCATCCTCACAA
This sequence comes from Redunca redunca, assembly GCA_006410935.1. Classification (NCBI taxonomy): domain Eukaryota; kingdom Metazoa; phylum Chordata; class Mammalia; order Artiodactyla; family Bovidae; genus Redunca; species Redunca redunca. Next base: position 705,635 of record SJYQ01001723.1, on the reverse strand, counting down.
AAATCGTTATGCTTTTCTCAGATCCACCTTATTCTCATTTCGCCAATCTCTCCATTTATTTTCCTTCTTATGAACTAATGTGCTAATTATAAAATCACACTTTTGCACACGTGCCATGGAATACAAAAATGTAGGGTACAGAATGCAAAGATGTCCAGTACATAGTATTTGTTATTGTTGTTCAGTCACTAAGTCATCTCTGACTCTTTGCGACCCCATGCAGCACGCCAGGCTTTCTTGTCCTTCACCAACTCCCGGAGTTTACTCAAACTCATGTCCATTGAGTCAGTGATGCCATCCAACCATCTCATCTTCTGTCGCCCCCTTCTCCTCCTCGCTTCAGTCTTTCCCAGCATCAGGGTCTTTTCCAGTGGGTCAGTTCTTCACATTGAGTGGCCAAAGTATTGGAGCTTCAGCTTCAGCATCAGTCCTTCCAATGAATATTCAGGACTGATGCCCTTTAGGATTGACTGGTTTGATCTCCTTCTAGTCTAAGGAACTCTAAAGAGTCTTCTCCAACACCACAGTTCAAAAGCATCAAATCTTCATTGCTCAGCTTTCTTTATGGTCCAACTCTCATATAGCTACTGTTTAATGTTCATATGACCATTAGGCTTAAAGGAAGTAATTTATATGCTCTGACTTAGAAATTATTTCAAATATAAGACAGCCTCAGTTAATCTCCATTTCACATAGATATGTAGATAAAGTATAATGATGTATTTTTATTAGTCAAAGGGGATGGGTAGCGTATAGTTAAGTAGATTATATAGGTTTTTTTCCTCAGAGTTGTGGTGGTTTCTTTCCTCTGTCTTGTTCTTTCCGGATCCAACTTTTGTTAAGCAAAGCAAGGATAGGGAGGTGGGAAAGGGCACTTCCTATTCTGACCCTTCAAATTGGTTCTTGGTAGGGAAGTCATTTTGCAGATGCATGAGCTGGAGAAAAAAAGGCCCCATAAGTGTTCCCAATTCTAGTCTTAAAAATGACTACCTATTTGCCTTTTGACAGCAAATTAATACCAAACTTCTGTCTTTTTAAGTTTATAATCAGTTATGTTCCCAGGACTGCCTGAAAACTTAATGACCCCAATGTAAGACTGATGGAGAGAGAAACAACATTAAATGAAATATGCAACCCCTTAAGCAGAGGCGCTGGCCTTCGATCAGCATCAACAGATTCCAGGACAAAGTACCTGTTGTTCTTTGAAAAGTATTTCAAAAGAGAGCTGTAAAGACTTTCATTGGTGGTTTCTTCTGCTAACTCAGGACCTTGCTTTTTTTAAAAAACTCTTTGTTTAATTATATGTAAAAAATTCTCTTTGCATTCTTGAGCTTGTTCTAGTTATGAAAATGGAAGTGAATTACCTTTTTATTCTCTTAGAAAATAAAAGCCAATCAGTGACCAAAAGTGTTCTTCAAATTTGGAGAAGTGTAGCAAGTAACCTAGGCTATAAGAGCATGGGTCCCACTGGAATTAGGGGTTTTTTTTGTTTGTTTTTTAAAATAACTTTCTAGAAAACCTCACATCTCCATTGTCAAACTGATTATTTTAACATCTCATCCCTAAATTATATGATGAGAGTGGAGAGACATAATAGCCATCATTTTAAATGGTAAGGTCTTTTGCAAAGAAAAGGAACAGCCTGGTAGAAATTATAGATAAGCTGGTTGGAAAGTTCTCTAGTAAAACCCCATTTTTTGCGGGTGTTGAGAGGCAGTAAGTTTAGGAGCTGGGCCTCTGGAGCCAGGCAGACATAGGTGTAGTTTATTACTATTAATATATTATTTTATGTAGATAAATTAAGCACATAGGGAATTAGTAATCAGGTAAGAACCAATCTGTTGATGTTATTTTCATATTCTTTTTCCATGATGGAAACAACGTAAAGTTACCCTGTCTGAAACCCCATAATTTGTGTCACTGCTTGAAAGAGTAGTTTTGTTATTGTGAGCAGCTGGCTGCTGACTTAAGCTTATTGAGTCTTACTGAGGACAAACCTTTCTGAGTACTTTATAGGTGCAACTCATAAAATTCAGCCAACAACTCCCTGACTATACTGGACTCTGCTGTAAAGGTGAAGAAACTCAGCCTACCTTTCACACCATCGATAAATGTTGAAAGCCAGGATTGGAACCTGCAGCATATTCCCTGCATAGCCCAAGATCTTAACTATCCCCCCGAAAACTAATTGTTAGTTGCCTGCCCTTTCAGTATGCTATTGACGTGCTAAGAGTGATGATACCTATCTGTGAAATAATATTTATGGTCCTTGTTTGGCATAAATATGGATAAATACTATTATGGTATCTTTTTGAAGAATAAAATCTGTCCTTGAATGGGTTAAGCACAATTTGGGTTTAAGATTTTAAAACACTTAATTTATTCACATGGACATGTTTTTGCCAGCATCATTATGGGCAAAGGGAACTTTCATTAATTCTGCCAACATTTATTAAGGCTCTGTGTTAAGACAAATAACACATGCCTTCAAGGAGTGCCTGATTTAGTTAGGAAGAGAGAGTATTAATTATTTTACAGTTTTTCTGTCACAATTTCAGATGGTATGGGGTGGGAGATGGGAGGGGATTCGTGTTTGGGAACGCATGTACACTCGTGGTGAATTCATGTCAATGTTTGGCAAAACCAATACAGTAATGTAAAGTAAACTAAAGTTAAAATAAAAATTAAAAAAAGAAAAAACAAAACAGGAAGTGTGGGAAAGAGGAGGAAACAAGAGGATGGCGGATCAGGGTGGTGGGAACAAGAAGGCTCTATGAGACAGGTCTCTAGGACTCTTTGAATTTCTAGTGAGCAGATCCATGCAGCTGGAACTTTAATTACACAGAGAATCATTCTGTGTTTTTTGTAGAACCACCCCGAGGGAAAAGGTGGCTTCTAGACAGTGAGGCACTAAAAGGTTAAATTACAGTTCTGATTTGACTGCTATGATGACCAGCTTCAGGCAGCCCTCAAGCCAAGTGATAAGGTTCTCATGCCCTCCCCAATTCAGACTGACTGACAGTAATTCTTTAAAGGGATTGCTCCAGTCACCACTGAAACAGTGTTTGCCAACCTCAAAACTTCTTCTGTTTACAATATTAACATTTCATGGTCACTTATGCATCTCATTTGTTGGTAGAATTAATCCCTTTAGATCTACTGAAACTATTTGAGAAACTATTGAAGAGAAGGAGCAAAAGAGACAGAGTCAGGTGGGAGAGAGAAACTTGTGCCCTAAATGGGGACTCACTGTTGCACTCTCTGTGTTTCAGTCTAGGATGGTGATTTTAATTTGACTGTTCCACTCAGGTCATTCTATCCAAACACCCTATAAAAGTACGCTTTCGATCAAAAGAGATCATGTGATAATTGGGCTCTGAAACACAGGCAATTTCAATAAGGACATGTGAAATCAGCTGGGGCTGTTTCTGTTGAGACTGATGGAGAAAGGTCACATTTTCTCCTGTAAATGAGATCTTAGATTTGATACCTTTCGATTTTAAAAACTGAGCATTTGAGACCTGAAATGGCCCAAGTTTTCATTTTGAGGTGAAAGGGAATTGCTAGGAAATTCAGCTTTGTAGCCACTCCACTTCACTGAAATGACATTTTTACAGATTTATGTTAATTGAGCCCCCAGCTTGAAATTGGCTGGGCTCTCATCAATATCTGGTCAATAACTGATTTGGGTGGAAGAAGAAATGATCCAGTGACTACATTTAGATGGCTCAGCACATGAAATGTGACGCAGTTTTACAAAACACATGGGTAAGAAACCCCACACCTGTTTTCTTTTTGAAGTTGGGAAAATACAAGTAGTGTCATTTCCTCAGTTCAGAGAGGGGAACCCAAGTCTTTGAGGATCTTCCATCATTAAATTCCCTCTTTTTCTTTCTTTTTTATATCTCTCCTCTTAGTCTCACAAACATTCAAAGCTCATGATTCTTAGTGAAATAATGAGAGGGAAAAATCAGTTAATACCAAATCAAATAATTCAAATTATTTTTCTGAGCAGAAGCATTAACTAAGCAATGATGCATGTGAGGAGATAATTCTATTCCTGCTTTTCTCTTTAAATAATTTCTTCTTGATTGCTTAACTTACCATTACTAAAGTATAAGGGCTTCCCTGGTAAAGAATCTTGGTAAAGAATCTCCTTTCTAATGCAGGAGACGGGGATTGGATCTCTGGTTGAGGGAGATCCCCTGGAGAAGGAAATTTCTACCCACTCCAGTACTCTTGCCTGGAAAGTCCCATGGACAGAGGAGCCTAGTAGGCTGTAGTCCATGGAGTTGCTAGGAGTCGCACATGGCTGAGTGACTTCACTTTCACTTTTCACTTTCATGCATTGGAGAAGGAAATGGCAACCCACTCCAGTATTCTTGCCTGGAGAATCCCAGGGACGGGGGAATCTGGTGGGCTGGCGTCTATGGGGTTGCATAGAGTCAGACACAACTGAGCGACTGAACTGAACTGAACTTCCTTAATGTATTTATTATACATCCTATGATGTATTTATTGTCCCTTGTTAACCAAACTTTCAGAAGAAGAGATGTAATTGAAATAAAAAGGTGTTTCTTTGGGGTTTGTTAGGACTTCAGCCGGGAGATATAGATTTAAAAAGCACCTGAATTATGATCCACCAGACTATAAAATGGAGGAGGCTTATAAAGACAGACATGGCAATGTTATAGTGAGTTATATGAGTTGTCTATTAATAATTGCAATTGGAGTTGGCACGAAGGATGTTTGTTAAGTAAGAATTGGTTGGGGCCGCAGATGACTACATGATTATGAGGGGAGACCTTGAGGCAGGTGTTGTTCTGAATAGTTGGTGTCACTGGTGTCCTTGGACCTGGTACAGCTCAAAAAAACCCCCAGGTTTTCAGTGATGCAGAGACATGTCTGAGACCAGATCCTCAATGGGCACCCAACTCATTTTAGTATGCCCAAACTGTGATGATTCCATGATAATTTCAATTTGTCATCATCATCAATCAACAAATGGTTGCTTAACCCTTACTAGTCACTATAGGATCATGGATGTGCACTAAATACAGTTTCCAGTCTACACATTTTAAACCTATTTGGAAAGACAAAATTTATGCATAAAGTGGTACGGCCATAAATAGTTTTATCAGAAGAGTAAATGCTAGATGAAGCTCATGTGTTGGGGTTNGTGGGGGTTGGGGTGGGGGGTGGGGGGCAAGGGTTTGTTAGAGAGCCACCAAGAAGCCTGTGCCATATCTTGAAGGGAGTTGTGGATCTGGACAAGATCCAGAAGAATAAGCACATTTCCCCAGGAGACACAGCTGCAGAGCAGAGGCGCAGGAAGGTCCATAGGAAGACTTCTATGGCTGAAGCCAAGGGCTTCTTTGGGGAGAGAGATGTCTAGAGGTGGCAGGTTCTTCAGGCTGTACCTACACAACATACAGGGTGGACATAACCTTGAGGGCACTGTCAGTGGGACAGTTCACAAGCCAAATGCCAAGGAGCCGAGAGGACCACAGATGGCTTATCTGATAGCAAGGGATGACATAAAATGACAAAAAATATCTCTGCTATAAGCTGGGATTCTGGACTTAAATCTTAAGTGTGGATCTGCACAGAATTGTCTTGGCATGGGGCCAGAATGGGAGTACTTCATTTCCAAATGCAAATATCTAGGATCAGAGAACACAGGCAACTTCAGTTCAGTTCAGTTCAGTTCAGGTGCTCAGTCGTGTCCGACTCTTTGCGACCCCATGAATCACAGCACGCCAGGCCTCCCTGGCTATCACCAACTCCCGGAGTTCACTCAGACACGTCCATCGAGTCAGTGATGCCATCCAGCCATCTCATCCTCTGTCATCCCCTTTTTCTCTTACCCCCAACCTTTCCCAGCATCAGAGTCTTTTCCAATGAGTCAACTCTTCGCATGAGGTGGCCAAAGTACTGGAGTTTCAGCTTTAGCATCATTCCTTCCAAAGAAATCCCAGGGNGATTGGAATGAAAACTGACCTTTTCCAGTCCTGTGGCCACTGCTGAGTTTTCCAAATTTGCTGGCATATTGAGTGCAATGCTTTCACAGCATCATCTTTCAGGATTTGAAACAGCTCAACCGGAATTCCATCACCTCCACTAGCTTTGTTCGTAGTGATGCTTTCTAAGGCCCACTTGACTTCACATTCCAGGATGTCTGGCTCTAGATTAATGATCACACCATCATGTTATCTGAGTCGTGGAGATCGTTTTTGTACAGTTCTTCTGTGTATACTTGCCATCTTTTCTTAATATCTTCTGCTTCTGTTAGGTCCATACCATTTCTGTCCTACTCAACAATAAAGCACCAAACTAACCTCAAGGAAACATTGGGCCTAAAGTAGCAAAATTAAATTTCTTGTTCACATGTACCCACCCACCCCTCTTCCCCGCAAGGCACTGTTTTGTTTATGGTTACATGGCTTTTAGTTTTAGCACAAGATACTTTGATACAGTTCCCAGAACCATATCCTTTTGCATACCCCAGGATGTCAGCAGGACAAAATGCTGTTCTTTACTCTCTAAGGCCATGTGTTCCTCATTTATTCACTTATTTATCCATGTCTTCATTTGTTTATGAGGCAAATATTGATGAAGTATCTATTTTGTTCCAGGAATCATGCATTTCATCCTTATCCTTCCTATAGTCCATGTGGTAGAGGACCTCAGAATTAGAAGTCCTAGAAAATGCTATTTATCCCTTGACACCAGACCAATATTGGAAAATAAATAAGTACACATATTATATAGCAATAATTGTATAATTTCTAAAACTGTCTTTGCTCAACTTGTTTTCAGGAACTGCTGAAAACAATTTAAAATGGGAAACCTATCTAGTCAGTCATGCAACATTTTGGACCTGCAGTTGACAGATAATCTGGCCCAATTTCCTCATTTGCCAAAAGCCACAGAGTAGGACCAGGCCACTAACTTCCCAACTCCTTGTTCAGTGTTCTTTCTACTTCATTAAGCCATCGCTTTGAAAATATCTTCTTTGCAGTCTTTGTTGAGAGGAAAGCCAATTTTCTTTCTGAATAAAGTGTCCCCACTTTCAAAGATTTCTTTGAAGGATAACTTATTTAATTTCCCGAGAGGCTTTCCATACCCAGACAGCCTTGCACTTCGGTACCCAGAGAACACGTACTTTTAGCACCTAAATTTCCTAAGTGCAAAGTAAGTTGTTAATATCAAGGATACCGTCCGCCAACCCTGGTGACATCTTTTGTCAAGGGCTTCCTGCCTCTCATTTCTTGCAGCCCAGGATTTATCTACACTCTGCCAGGCTATTCCCCAGGATTAAATTAGATGATGTGTGTGAAGTGCTTTGGACACTGGAAGTAGACTGCAAATGTTAGAGACTGCTATTATCTCCACTACTCTCTAAAAGGAGGCCAGGCGGATATGCGTCTTTGTGTTTCTGGCATCTAGAAGAGTTTGCCCAATAAATATCTGTTGAAAAGAAATGAACAAAAGATTTATCGACGATCACGTTGAAATTCTGGGCTTGGGAGCAAGCACATCACAGTCTTTGTGTCAAAAATGACATCAGAGGGACAAAGGTAAATGTGACATTGTTGTACATTATTTAATACAATCAAAGAAGTCTTTGCTCTTTCTATCTGAAAAACAAGTGCCTCCTGGTTTTGTGTGGTTTCCAGTGTTCCATTCTCCAAGTGCAAGCTGTCTCCTGCTCCCAGGCTTTTCTGGCTTGGATCTGAAGTGAGCTCCCAGCCCTGGCTGGCTTCGGGGAGTTGTCAAGCACATAGAAAGGCATGGGGGAATTTGCTTGTTCCTTTGAGAGAAGGGGACTGTCAAGAAACACAATCAGCTTGTGGTCGGCCTTTAGAAACTGTCTCCCACGTTGGTCCCAGAGAGAACATTTGTGTATGTGTTTGCTTTGGTTCTGAGAACTAAACACCTCATTTTGACATTATGTGCTCCAGCTCCTGAACACTGGGGTGTTTCAGAAACGATGCCATGGGCTCATGACGCAAAAGGCACTGCCTTGCTTTAGAAACAGGAAGAAAGGGGATCCAAAGGGGAGTAAAGAACAGAGGAAAATGAACTAAACTGTTTCAGAAAGGATAGAGCTTCAGACAATGCTAAGGGGGACCCTGGAATTAGAAGAGATCACCAAACACCCCTGTCTGTTGTTCTTTTAAAGAGTGTGTGGGCCTGGTGTCTTCCTCCACAGCAACATCACAATGTCGGGTGGAAGCAGGCTGCTTCCAAACAAACTTACAAGTCAACAATATATACGTCCCATTGAATGTACTTCCTCTCTTTTCAAAGAAGATACTATTTCAAATATTATCTTCTAGTAGCAGAAAACAATAGAAAAAGCTCTCAGTGATAAAGTCCACCTTTTGATCAGAGCATGTTAGAGCTCTCTGATTACGAGTATGGAGGGAGCATTTCATTAAGGAGACAGGTGTGGCAGGCGTGTTTCTGTCTTCCCTCTTCTGGACTGGGCACCTCATGGGTAAGGTGTTAGTGTATGTAGATGGCATCTCACAGAGCCAGGCTCCCTCTGACCTGTTCTCTGTGGGTTTCTGTGTCTGGACGCACGTTTGTATAGGGCGCCCTCAGCCATCAGCCAGGAAAGTGTCCTGACTCCAGTCACATCATCCCTTTTCCCCCTCCCCGATCTTTGTTCTCCTTCTCCCTTTCCTTTGAGCCCCTTTTCTTAGGAAACCCAACAGTGGATTTTTTCTCCTCGTGTCTCTATGGTGAGTTTTCCCAGCACTGGATGGCTGGGTTGCCATGGCAGCAGCCTCCTCTGCTAAGAACGGGTGATTTCGGAAGAGGGGATTGTTGCAGTTGCAGGGAGGGGATGAAAAGTCATTAATGTGGGCCAATCAGTAGGCAGGACCAGAATCTCTGTTTGCAGCTTCTCTCATACAGCAGCCAGCGCTGGTTAAGTTCCAGTGGCTGAGATGGAATGGGGTAGATGAGGGGAAACTCCCAGCACACCTGTCTGAATGAGACTAAACGCAGCCTCATTTCCCATGTATCCCCATGGGGATCCAGGTCTTTCTATCATGTTCCACCTGTGTCTCTTCCTTTGACTTCCTCTTCTTTTCCTCCTTCCATCTTGGGAACAGGGCTTCATGGAATGACCCTAGTGGGGGATTAGTTGGAATGAGGAGCAGCAGTAAGATCTATTCTTATGGTTTTATATACTTAATTATTTTTCTGGTTGTTGGCCATCGATCAGACAGAACAAAAGACAAATACAAAACATGCTGTTTGTTGGCTGTTTGAAACCTGGAGGTAGCCAACTTGGGTGATATTAGAAAAAAAAATGTTCAAATTTTCAGAGGAAGCAATGACGACTTACACAGCTCAATAGAGATCCAGAGCAAAGTAGGAAGTAGAGGTCTCTTTGCCAATGTCATCAAGTCTGAACTCCAAGATCTAGGAAGGGCTGTGCTAATGTGGTTGAGGTTCAGTGCATTTACCTGTAAAATGGGCTTGTTAGGAATATTTCACTCCAACCTACCAGCTAAAGTTCCCTCTAAAATGCAAGTAGAAAACCTAAGAGATGTGAAATGATTTAGGCTCCAGTGCAGAAAGGTCCATTTTTCTTACAAGTTTGTAAAATCTGAGAAGCATTGGAATGGCAAAACCCCTAGAAAATCTGTCCTGAAGGAAGAGCCCTGATGCTTTCTGTCCCTGCCCTGCATGTACTTTCTCCAACCACTGCTGGGCTTCAGAGCCTGTTCTCAATGACTCACCACTACTGTGCCTGCTCCGGGCCTGCTGTGGCCTCTGACACTGGCACCAACTGCCAGAGGTAGATTTTTACCTCAGCTTCTCCTTGCCTGAATCCTTGTCCAGATCCTGTAGATGTCAAGGTTTCCACAGGGCTCCACACTGTGCCCAGTGTCTGGCCTCATGCTTGGAGCAGAGCGGAATATAATAAATATTTACTCTCTACCATGCCTCTGTTCCCTCCTTTAACTCCCTGCCCGGCCCACTCCTGTCCTCATTGTTCCATCAGAACCTCTATTATTGTAATGGGATTGAGGTCTCTGGTCCAGTTCACTGTATTGTGCCATGTCAGTTTCCAGGTTTTGATATTATTGCTGTGTAAGATATCACACTGGGGAAGCAAGATGATGGTCCAGGGACCTCCCTGCACTATACAGGCAATTATTTGTGAGTCCATGATTAATTCAAAGGGAAGAGTTAAAAGGAAAGTATAGCGGCACTCAGTAAATCTTCAGTGAAATCTCTCAGGAGATCAAGCCAATGGACCTTTTCAGTCCTCATCCCGCTTGACAATTGTTGTCCACACCTTTTTGAATGTTCTCTCTCCTAGGCTTCCTTGATGCTGGACCACTTTGTCTTCCCCATCTACCCTAGTTACCCTTAGACTTCACAGATAGAGGCCAGGCCTCTCCTCAGCCTGCCTCTCATCCCTAGGCTTCTTTTGCCCATCTGGGCATCAGTGGCCACTGTTGCAAAGATGACCTTTGAAGGCATACCTCCAGCCCAGACCATCTTCTGCACTCATATTTCCCCTTGGATACTGTAGCAGTCTCTCCATCACTTCATGGTCAACCCCGTCCCTTCCAACAGTCTCTCTCTGGCTCCCAACTCCAGCATGCCCCAGGTCTAGCTCAGTGACTGGCCATCATCTACCAGTTTAGCAAATAAGAAACTTCATGCTTTTTCTACCTTTATCGCCAGGATCCTAGTCTGAGCCACCAACCTCTCCCTTGATGACCACAGAAGCCTTTCAGCTCCTGCCAGTGCCATTCCTGCTTAACATGGCAGCCTGGGTGTTCTTTGTAAAATGCAAACCTGACCATGCCCTTCTCAGCTTAAAATCTTTACTGACTTCCCATCGCTCAGTGAGGGAAAAAATAAATAAATAAAAATGAGACCCTTTTCCTGACCTATAAGATCCTGAAAGTTCTGGGTCTTATCTAAATCCCCTACCCCATGCCCTATTCAACTTCCATCGCTTACTGCATTCTCCAGTTTTAAAGCTCCTCAAACACATTTCATTGCCTCCTGCCACAGGACCTTGGAACATGCTCCACTTACTATGCCTAGAATAATTCTTCTCCTCTCTTCATCTAGTTAATTCTTAATTATTCTTCAGGTCTTGGCTCAGATGTCACCATTACATGAAGCCTTTAACCAGTTATCCAGCCCAGAGCAAGTCCTTTCATTAGAAGCTCTTCAGTTCAGTTCAGTTCAGTCGCTCAGTCGTGTCCGACTCTTTGCGACCCCATGAATCGCAGCACGCCAGGCCTCCCTGTCCATCACCATCTCCCGGAGTTTACTCAGACTCACGTCCATTGAGTCAGTGATGCCATCCAGCCATCTCATCCTCTGTCGTCCCCTTCTCCTCCTGCCCCCAATCCCTCCCAGCATCAGAGTCTTTTCCAATGAGTCAAGTCTTTGCATGAGGTGGCCAAAGTACTGGGGTTTCAGCTTCAGCATCATTCCTTCCAAAGAAATCCCAGGGCTGATCTCCTTCAGAATGGACTGGTTGGATCTCCTTGTAGTCCAAGGGACTCTCAAGAGTCTTCTCCAACACCACAGTTCAAAAGCATCAATTCTTCGGCACTCAGCCTTCTTCATAGTCCAACTCTTAGGCAACACCAATATTTAGCCAGAATACTAACTGCAAAATGTGAAATATTTCTGCACAATTTGGTAAATACCCATCACCCTGAGTCCATTTCCTTCAGCCACTGAAGAGTTAACTCCATGCATAAGGAACCTTTAGACACAACTCCATGCCGGTTACCTTTAGTTGGTACCTGTTAGCTATTTTGACTATCTCTCCTATTTTTATGCATCATGTACCTCTCCTCTACAGCATTCATTACATCTGAGTTTCACACTTATTTTGAGATTATTTGATGAATATCTCTAAGTTCTGTGGGCTTCCCTGGTGGCTCAGTTGGTAAAGAATCTGCCTGCAATGCAGAAGACCCAGGTTCGATCCCTAGATCAGGAAGATCCCCTGGAAAAAGGCATGGCAACCCCCTCCAGTATTCTTGCCTCAAGAATTCTGTGGACAGAGGAGCCTGGTGGTCTGTAGTCCATGGGGTGATAAAGAGTCAGACACAACTGAGTGACTAACACTTTCACTTTTTCTAAGTTCTGTAAGGCGGGGGGGCATCTTTGCCAATATTTTCCTCATATCAAATGCATAGTAGATACCTAATAAGCATGTGCTCAATGAATGAATGAATGATTTAAATAAATGAATAGACCTGTCTTAGGTATCATCCAATTTGACCCTTGAGTCCCACAAAGGTGAAACTGCTGGCTGAATTGGCTCCTGACTCAATGGCCAGCCCCGATCTAGTGCTCTTTCCATTCTCCCACCTTGTCTCCTTCATGACGCCTTGCATGAGACACTATTATTACCATCCCCAGATCATTCCAATACTTCCCAACTCTTCAGCGTCCCATATCCTCCATCCTGTTACCATGACCCAGTTTTAGACTTCTAAACTCATTGCTGACAGAATTTGTGTGTGGCATTTTTTTCCTGTTCTCTAAATAAAAGATTAAATCACAATGGTCATGTATATGCTGTCTCAAAATAGTGTTTTATTTAGAGAGAGAAGGTGTTAGTTATTACTGGCATTTAACATTTGTTGAGTGAACAAAATCTGCTGAACATTGCAGAGAACATGGGATTGAAGAGTTCCTGCCCAGTGTGCATTGTGGCCTAAATTAGACCCAGATGAATCACTAACATGCAGAAGGATGGATGTACAGACAGCCCAGTGGCCATGCATACAACATGCTCCAACTGGAATGGGAGGATTGCCCCTGAGACAAGGTGACATTGTGATCAGGGCTTAGAGGTAGCCTTAAACCATTTAAAAAATAGCCAGTGAATGATAAAGTCCACGTGAGTCCTTAGAAACAGAAACGTGTTAGAAAAATTCTATTTTATTTTTTTTCCTTTGCAGAGCCTTCCTTAAGGGAAATGCAACCCATAGATTCCTACTGAGATGCAGGCAGCCCCTGGCCCCCTATCAGCAGGAATTGCTGTAGAAAGCCTGCTAGGCTTCAGAAAGAATCACACTGCTCTGGACTGTGTGCCCAAGAATGACTACACTCTGTTGCTGCTGGTTTTTCTCCCCCCCAATAATTATAATATTGGTAGAATTTAAGAAAAAATGACTCCTTATCCCTGGCTTTTTTTTTGCATTGGGATAGCCTTTGAGTCTCACTCAGCCCATCGGGACCTGCAGTATACCAGATGCTCAAGTGAAGAGCAGGTATGACTTCTGTAGGTCCTCAGCTGAAGCCAAGGTGCCATAAGAACTCTAGCAAATTAGAAATGATCCTGGCCTGGGAGTCAAGGCGCTGCTGGAGTCATTCTGTCACATACTTGGGCAAGTCGTTTATCCTCTCTGAGCCTCTGTCTCTTTTTCTGAGAGTTGAACATCATAATCCCTAGCTTGCTGGGTTTTTGCAAGAATTAAATAAATTAACGTATGTAAAGAACCAGCATATGGCCTGGAACACAGATTGGTGATGTTTCCAACACTGGAACATACCACCTTTATCTAGCCAACTAAACAGAAACTTGAGATCAGGTCCAAATTTAAGCTAACAATTCCAGGCTTGTTAAGTTTTTAATACAATAGATCACATTCAACTGTCTGAAGGTAATTAGACTTTAAGAGGGGATGAGAAACACATGGACACTTGAGATCCCCAGAGACGTCAGCATTCTCTTCTTAGACTTTGAATATTGTTACAAGCCTGGGAAAATAAAGGAGTCAAAGTTTTAAAGGGAAAAGATCTGATTGGACGCGAGTCTCAAATGTAATGAGATGCTTAAAATTGACTTAACAAAGAATACTTTTTATTTTGTGAAGTGATCATCATGCTCTTTCAATTTGAACATTATTGTGAACATATGAGACTGCTGTACACAGGTCATAAAAATGTCAAAAAAGTGAATAGATTTAACATGAAATATTAACCTTGTGAAAAAGCATTTCTAAAGATGTAATCCCCTTCCCATTAATGTGAGTGATTAAGCAACTCAGCATTTATTAATGCAGCATGAAACAAATAGCTATGATGAGACCAGGCAATGACCTCCTTCATGGTTTCTTACTCCATCAAGCTTAGCAACGAAGATTTAAGGTGTCATGTCAGGGGGATAGCTTCCCCGATGACTCAGTGGGTACAGAATCTGCCTGCAATGCAGGAGACACAGGAGACATGGGTTCAACCCCTTAGTCTGGAAGATCCCCTGGAGAAGGAAATGGCAACCCACTCCAGTATTCTTGCCTGGAGAATTCTATGGACAGAGGAGCCTAGTAGGCTACAAGTCCATGGGATTGCAAAGAGTCTGACACAATTGAGAGACTCAGCAGTAGCAGCAGCAGTTAGAGGAATAAGGTAGAGTAAGATAGTGATTCTGCCCCAGGTGACTGTGGGCTAGTGAGCAGAGCACAGATGCCCAGATGCAAGTCGTTTAAAGCTCAGTTTTGCAGATGGAAAATGGAGCTATTCCCTGCTCTGCCTGCCTCCTGATCACACCTTATTGAAGGAGAGACATTCTGCATTGGGACCTCAGAATCTGCCCTCCCTGTGTGGTTCCCAGGAGAGAACATAGACCGGTGCCCTAAGACAGGACTCCCCAGCCCCCAGGCCATGACCCAATGCTGCTGTTAGGAACTCAGGCACACAGGCAGGAGGTGAGCAGCCATCAAGTGGAGCTTTATCTGAATTTATAGCAGCTCCCCATAGCTCACTTTACAGCTTAAGTCCTGCTTCCTGTCAGATCAGTAGCAGTATAAGTGTAATGCACTTGAATCACCTTGAAACCATCTCCCATCCCTGTCCATGGGAAAACTGTCTTCCAGGAAACCAGTCCCTGGTGTGAGGAAGGTTGAGGACCACTGCCTTAGGATATTCAGTGGAGGGCAGTGGGCCCTGGATTCAGAATCAGAGAGCAAGGGCTCTATTCTCAGTCTACAACCAGAAGGCTGTTGGCCTTGGGTAGGCCTGTAAGTACCAGATCTCCCGTCTGTATCATGGCATTACATGAAAACTTAAAGAAGTATGGAGAGATAGAGAGAGAAAGAGATGAAGGGTAATAGATAGCAGCCCAATCCCTCTCTCAGATGCGTGCTGTGGGAAGAGCAGGAAAAGACTGATTTTCTCATTGCCCCCTCCCCACCCCCTCACCCCCGTTAACCCTCTTCCTCTCTATGGCTGTTTCTAAGCTGGTGAACCCAATTTCACCTACACACAGAATCACCTGGGGCTTTGTGATAAGTAACATGTGTCTGCATCCCTGTCTCTCCTGGCCATGGAGGCAGCTAATGAGGACTTCTCCATCAACTCCTGATTTGCTGTTGTCATCATAGTGTAGAATTCGCAGAGAAGACATGGCAGCCAGACAGGGCAGGTGGACGGCCAGGCGGTGGTTGGGATTTAGACCTGGCACAATGATGAGCAGGTCCAACTAGTGGCAGGGCATTAGCTCAGGGACAAAGTCACTGGTTGAGATTAAAGTCAGTTTCCAGTTGATGTTAGGGATCAAAAGAAGCTGAGTGTTCCCTGAAATAGATGGACCACAAGTCTTATGCATGGATACTTCAAAGTCCTGCCAGGCAGGAATTGGCTTTAAGGAATTTGTCTTAGGGGTTGGGGATCATCACTGATCTTGTGTTTCAAGGCATATATCCAGGCATCTCTGGAAGCCTGAGGGACAGCTGTGGTTGGAGTGATAACTAGACTAAGATGGAGCCGAATCCTGTACCAGGAAAGAGCCTTCCTGGAGAAACTCCAACACTGTGAGCTTTGAGCTGAGAGTATGTGGTGACCAGCACAGATGCTTGCCACCCGTTGGGGCTGGAGAACAACAGTGAATCCAGGCATAAGATGGAAAGAGTGCCAAGTCACCCTGACATGGGGGCTGATTTTGTCTTCAGCAAAGAAAATTTAAGAAGGGGTTGGAATAATCTGAGGCTGCTTAAGCAATGATGGGTCTATTAACCTGGGTGGGGAAAGGTGGCTCCAGCCGTGATGGAACGGCAGAAGGAAGAGATAGTGGGGTGTTGTTGCTTAACCCCCTTCCTATAGAAGATACATCTCATGCCCTGCTTTCAGATCCTTTTGGCTTTGCCTGTCTTTGGAACCATTGGCCCCTTCATTCTGTTCCAGCTCCTGTTTCGATGACCAGCTGTGTGTGGGTTCCCCAGCTGACTGTGCAGTGCCTTACATCTTGCCCATACTATGTACCTCTCACCTCCTGGCTTGGTGCCTCTCCATTGATACTGAGATATCAAACTCTACTGGACTCACTCTGATGCCTGTGCAAGCTCACTCAACATAGAAGTTCAGGGAAACCAAGACACAGTATTGGAACTTTTGAGTAATAGGCGACAGGAGCCTGTAGATAAGTTATTCCCCAACCTTCTCTTCAATCAGACTCTTTGAGACCCCGTATTCCCGTAGCCTCTCAGAAGCAGCCTGTGGGCAGTTAGTCACAGAGACACCACACAGGAGCCAGCTCAGCAGCTCTTCTTACTGCCTCTGCCTCCTTCCCTCCCTCACTCGCCTTTTCCCCCACCCTGGCTTCCCGCGTGTTGCACTCTCTCAGGCTCTGCTGCACGGAGAAACTCTCTTTTCTGCTACCGTTCTCATTCCTTAGAATTTGATATACAGCGAATTGATTCAGTAAAGTAAAGGAGTTTTCTACAAGAAGGACCTCATTTATCCACAGTGTCACCCCCGACATGGTTTCGCCATCCAGACTCAGATGATGTCATTTTAGTAAAGCCCCACTGTGGGAAAGTTTGCCCCAAATGGACCCTCATCTGTGGCCAAGGTTTGTCAGTCTCTTTTTTGAGCCCCTCGAGGAGCCTTTCCATTCTCTCAGCCAGGGAAGCTCTTCCCTGTTATCCTCTGTCCTTGGGGATTCTTGGTGCATTTTTCAAATATTTTGTCTCAGGTACCTCCTGGGGCCCCACCTCCTCGGCTCACATCAGAGAACCCAGCCACTTATCTATATGTGCAGGAGGACAAGGTTGAACACCCAGTTAGCCCATGTTAGCTGTTTGTCTCTTCCACTGAACACCCTTTGGTCACCCAGTATGGACGGTTCCTTTTTTATGACTGCCCAAGCTTGTAAGAATGGTTGTAAGACATTCACTGTCCTCAACCGAGACTCCTCCTCATTAGTAACTTATGAAAGTTCATTTTGTACTGTCTGTCAAGACTCCAATATCCTTAAAATAGAACTATCATGATGAAAATCATATTCTAATATCTTTCACTATGTCACTGACAACACCATTATGGCACAAATCATTATATTAAAGACACTTCTCACTAATATCCTTTAGTTCTTCCTCATCTTAATTTATACTACCTCAGTGTCATTGCTATACTGATACACCCAACATCCTTCTAATTGTTTTTAGCAAATGTAGCTACCAAGTTCTCTACATTAACAACAAAAAAAAGGAGTTTTGCTCCAAGTCATATGTGGGGGAAATAATGTGTGCAGTCCACACTAAAATTAATCTCATCTTGGTAAGAATGGCCCTGCCCCAAATTCTCTTGGCTTCTTTCCCAAACTCTCATTGCTTCCCCATTTCAGATATGCCTGAGCAGCTCAGCATCCCATTTCTTATTGAGAGTGGGACTTCCAACTACACCGGCTTCTGCCCTGGGGCTGGGAGGGTGGATCGCTCCATACCAGCCTCCACCCTGCTGTGTTCTCTGTGGGTTTCCTCCAACCCTATTTCTGTGTTCACTGCTTAGGTTCTCAGTCCATTTGGAAGAGCCTCCACAGCACAGTGAAGGATAGCTGATTACACTGAGAACCAAGGAAGGTGGACAACAACCTCTTTTCCAGAAATTTTAGATGGCAGGGTGCTAAGTGAGCAACAGAGCCTAAGTCAATGCCACAGCTTGCTTACTGTAACACTTTAAAAAAAAATACACTTTATTTTTTAGAGTAGTTTTAGGTTCCTACAAAATTGATCAGAAAGTAGAATTCCTGTACATACCCTAACCCAACACATGCATAATGGCCCCTACGATCAAGTCTCTCCAGGGTATGTTATAATCATGAATGTACACTGACACAGCATTATCACCAAAAGTCAATAAGAGTTTTTTGCCCCAAGTCGTATGTGGGGGAAACAATGTGCATATTCTATGGTAAAAAAAGGATCCATCATCACCAAAAGTTTCAATAAGAGTTCATACTTAGTGCTGTACATTTTATGTGTGTGTTCAGTCATGTCAGAGCCCACCAGACTCCTCTGTCCATGGGCTTCTCCAGGCAAGAATACTGGGACGAGTTGCCATTTCCTACTCCAGGGGATCTTCCCAACCCAGGGATCGTGTCTCTTGCATTTTGTGCATTGGTAGGTGAATTCTCTACCACTGTGACACCTGGGAAGCCTGTACATTTTATGGTTTTTTACGAATTTATAATGACAGGTAGCCACCATTATAGTATCATACAGAATAGTTTCAGTGCCCTAAATATCCTCTGTGTTCTGCCTATTCATCCCTTGCTCCCTCTAGCCTATCAGTCACTGATCTTTTTACTGTGTCCATAGTTTTGCTTTTTCTGGATCATCATGTGGTGGGTCTCACACACACCACCAGAGGCCCCCAGACCACCGAATCCATTCCTTTGTTCCCTCCCCACCTCAGTTTTCTCCCCACATAGACTGAGAGAGGGGAGGAATCTAGGGTGGTACCTGGTTACTGACGGGGTTTTTCTATTACAAGAGCAGGAGTCTGGTCCAACTTTCAGGTGCTGGACTCTGACTGACAGAGAGATTTTCTCTAGAATATGAGGTGCCCAGAGCTCCTTTTCCCTATGCTGGAGACTGAAAATTTTAAAGCAGGGGACAACTGGGAAAGTTCCACTGGGTATCTCAACTCAGAGCATCGGAGGATGCAGGGCAGGGGACTTCACAGCTGCCCTCACTGAGCATTCAGGCAGTTAATGACCTATTGGGCATTCATGTCAAGAAGCTGATTATATCACATGTGAGATTAGTGTGTCACCTTTCCTTGACCTGCCCTTGAGTGCAAGCAACCAGGCATTGCTTTCCTGAAGGTTCTGCCTTCTGCCCTGAAGATGATGTCTGGTCACCCCTTAGCCTACTTCCCTCCAGCTGAATAAGCTCCTAGTTTTCCTTACCAGGACCATGGGTGATATAAATGCAAAGCAAGCTTGCTGGTAATTTCTGAAGACCCCAAGAGGATAACTCTCAGAATGAGACCAGTTCTGATTGGTTGAGTTTTCATTAGCAGAGATCATTAAGAGCCTGACCCATGAGGCTCTCCGCTGGTGTGAGCCTCAGATGTGTGGGTGTGTGGTCTTCCCAGATGCTATTAGCTGCTGCTGTCTCTCCATGGTGGTTTACTTTATAAAGATCACTTTGGGTTCCTTTTCTGCAGAACCTATTTTTTTTTCCTCCAGGGTAACCACTTTTGCCACTTAAAAATAACAATGCAACTTTAGTGATTTCATTTAGAGAGGTGATGAAGTGACCAGTAACATGTTTAGCAAATTGATAAAAAGTCTTCCACGAATTCCTCAAAACATAAACATTCCTGTCTTCAAAAGTTTGACCAGATACAGCCCATGAAGAACTAATCACTTGAATGTATACTTTTTGTCATTTGATTGCTCCAGGATTCAGTTTTATTCAAGTTACAGCGATAGGCAAAGTTTAAAATATGACCCCAGGGCAAAGAGAGAGGTCATTCACTAAGTCATTGCTATGGGATAGAGGTGGCATATCAGACCATCAAGACCAGGAAGGAGTTTCTGGGAGCAGGTAAGGTTGTCTTCAAAGGGTACTTCAACATCAGGCCAGGCTAGGATAAGAGTAACTTGGGTTAGTTGCCCTCTGATTTGGGACAGCACCTGGAGGGTAGAGCTAGAAGAGCTTAGAGGAGGCAACTGCAGAAGTTTGAGTAAATGTTCAAGGAGGCTTGGATTATGTAACAGTGGACATGAGAACGTGGGCACATTCAGGGCA
This sequence comes from Redunca redunca, assembly GCA_006410935.1. Classification (NCBI taxonomy): domain Eukaryota; kingdom Metazoa; phylum Chordata; class Mammalia; order Artiodactyla; family Bovidae; genus Redunca; species Redunca redunca. Next base: position 685,587 of record SJYQ01001723.1, on the reverse strand, counting down.
TGCTTTGCAGGTCGAACTGAAAGAACCTAATGATGACTTGGATATGGGCAATGAGGGAGACCAGGGAATCAATGGTGACTCTCGGCTTTAAACAAAAATATGGTGGTCAGTGGGCTTCCCTGATGGCTTAGACGGTAAAGAATCTGCCTGCAATGCAGGAGACCTGGGTTTAATCCCTGGGTTGGGAAGATCCCCTGGAGGAGGGAATGACAATCCACTCCAGTATTCTTGTCTGGAGAATCCCATGGACAGAGGAGCCTGGTGGGCTACAGTCTATGGGATCGCAAAGTCAGACACGACAGAGCAACTAACACACACACACACACACGCCCTGAGTGGTCCGTAAGATAGCAGTGATATTTAGGGAAGAAGAAGGGAGAGACAGGGATTCAAATGGGAAAGAAATTTGAGGACATTTGGTACCCCACTCCAGTACTCTTGCCTGGAAAATCCCATGGACGGAGGAGCCTGGTAGGCTGCAGTCCATGAGGTCGCTAAGAGTCAGACACGACTGAGCGACTTCACTTTTACTTTTCACTTTCATGCATTGGAGAAGGAAATGGCAACGCACCCCAGTGTTCTTGCCTGGAGAATCCCAGGGACAGAGGAGCATGGTAGGAGACCAAACACGGGGTCACACAGAGTTGGACACGACTGAAGTGACTTAGCAGCAGCAGCAGCAACCTTTAGGTAAGCAGAAGACACACTACCATTGGAAAGGAGACAGATTGTTTTGAAGTTCAACATTCTTAAGTTGGGAATTGTTTCTGATCTTTTTCCCCCAGTGTTCAGTTAATTTGCAGTAGCTTGTTTGTTCTGTATAAACCTTGCCCTTCTCTGGAGTGTTCTTGTCTTCATCTCTGAAGACAAATTCAGGACTGAAGAGAATTGTTATCCCCGAGTCTATGTTCACAGAGGAGATTAGGAGTGCTTGAAGACCTTTATGTGTTTCATGCAAGCTATTTCCGTAAATGGAGTCAAGTAGATATTAACCAGTAAATGTCATATGCTAAATGCCAATGATCTGTACCTAAATGGATGATCTGGTATAAACAAAATATAATTGGCAGGCATAGAGACCTTGGGAGGGAATTTGCAGGGAAAAAAATGTCATAGGGGGTTGACTGAGGGATTGAGAGGCAGGAAGCAAAATACACAAAGAAAGAACAGGAACAGACAAGCATTAAGGACACCAAGGCTCTGAAATCTTTTCCCAATTCCCAGTATCCCTGGTGGGATACCACCATGGTTGTTTTCTTCCTCAAAGGAAGCTCAAACTTTTTAGTAGTCAAGGGATGACCTCAGCAGAGATGTAATCATATAACTGATGGAATATTGGGGGAGTAATCAGGAAAAACAAGGTAATGTGGAGGGCGCTTCCTACTTATGTTCTGACGGAGAGAAGTGTGCTGGGACCATCAGCATAAATCCCAAAGTTCAACATCATGGGGGCTATAACTCAGGGTCCTGAGAAACTCAGGAATGCTTCTGTGCTACTTAAGGGACTAAAAGTTAACGAATCTCTCTCCTGCCCCCTCCTCCTTCCATTGACAGAAAGAGTGAGGGACCCATGTGGTCAGACTCATTTTGTTTCCTGAATCCATCGCTTTCTGGAAAAGAAAGCATTGGTTATCGCTGTTGAGTTGTGTAAATCGGGGAAGAAGGGATTTCCTCCTGAGCAGGACTCAGAGAAAGTGGCTAATTGCCTTAGCTGGCTTGCCTGGCTGGTCATCCACCAAGTGGATCTGGGAAAGTGGTGCAAACCAAGGGGCAAAAATCAAAGAGAAATGGGCAAGATTTGTGGATTTGGGCTCTCCCATTGTCACCTCAGACTGATTCTGATTGTGCACCCAGATGTCTCTCCTTAGTGAATAGCAATGATAGGTCATAGATTATGTTAAAACAATGTTAAGTAGTTTGCCTTAAAATACTATCTGGAATGTAGCATATTATTTAGATATAGAAGTTAAGATATAGATACAAATGCACAGCTATAGACATGCCACTCAGTGAAGCTGTGCCCTTACATAAAACCCTACCAGTGATGACCCCAGTAACCTGCCACACCCATTCCTACCTATCACCCCCCGCCTTGCTATAGTCACTACAGCCACACTGGTCTCCTTACTATCCAAACAAAGTTCATTCCCACCTCAGGACCTTTTTATCCGTTAACTCTAGTACCTGGAAAGCCCTTCTTCCTGATGTTTGCATGTCTTGTTCTTTCACTTTCTTTCAGATTTATGCTTAGATTTTCCCTGCTTAGAATACCCTTTGCTGAGCTTCGTGTTTAAATTATCACTGCCCCTCTAGCTTATCCATCTATTCACCTCCTTTTCCTCACAGTGTTTCTCACCCTTGGCATTATCAGGCATAGATATCTGTTTATTGATGCATGGTCTGTACCTCTCATTAAACTGAGGGCTTCATGAGAACATGGAGCTAATGGACGTCCCACCCCATTGCCCACATCATGGGTCAGCACCCAGGTAGCTTAATAGATTGTTGCTAAATGAATGAATGATACCAAAACAAACAAATGATTATCAAGTCGATGAAACAGATCAATCTCCTCTGTGCAATGAGGGTTTGAGAATCCAAAACATGTCATAATAGCTTTTTAAAATATTATCTGCCAAGATGGAAATGGATAGTCCTTTGAAGATGGGCATTTGACTTTTAGCTGAATTTCTCTAGGCTTTAGTTACTCCAAGCACTCTGCTCAGGATTTAAGGCTATGCAGCTACCTCAGTAGGTGAGAATCAGAGGGTAGATGATGCAGGAGGCAGGGTGATGCTGAGTAGAGGTTTGAGGGCTTTAAACCTCCTCTCACCAATCTCTAGCTGTCCCCTTACTTCCCCAGCCACGGAGACTAAGTACTAGTGGTATATCCAGGACGGCTTCCAGTCCAGCCTCTCCCACCTGTAAGTGTCTGCCCCCAACCTCTCCCCCTCCCCACAAGCCCCTCCCATAGGGAGGTTCTGATGAGGCCACTTGGGGGACACTGTAAGTAAAATGGTCTCATCCAGAGAAGTTGGGATAGCCAATGGAACATACCTCAGGGCAACCAGCGGGATGGGAACCCCCAGGATGGGACAGCCAGCCCTTTGCCTGTCTGACTCCTCCCCACACCTTCACACCCTCTCCTCCACCGAGGTGTCACTGCAACTCATTAATCTTCAGGCTTCCATGGCTTTTTTGGGTAACTGGTCCCATATGTTTGTTACTCTGTATACAACACATGTCTGTTTCCATTCCTTATTTGCAGTTTAAATTAGAAACGGGTGTCGCTCTCCAAGCAAATTGGCTACTGTCCTTTCCCTTCTGTCCCCCGTACCCATCCGGGCTCCAAGGACTCTGTACTGACAGACCCAGGGAAGGTTGACGGGAAGATGCCTTTGAGGTTTTGGCCCTTCTTCTTCTTCCATATTTATTTCATACTGTAGTGTCTATCTACCAAGACTATGCCTCTGGGGAGCCAGATGCAACTGTTTTATTTAACAGATATTTGTTGAGCATACAGGCACTGGCTAGTACTTTCTTTAGGAAGTGTGCATCAGAGACAGAGGGAGATAGCCAAGCATGTGACCATACAAATAAGCAATGCTACTGACTGGTACTGTGGGACTCCCTGAGAGTTCAACTTGCTTTTAAGCATCAAAAGTACTTTAAGTTTAGTCCTATTGGACACATAAAAGTCAGCCAGGTAAAAACTGAGAAGCTGCATGTGTGAAGGACCTATGATGAGGGAGCACTAAGGAAATTTAAGACCAGATGGAGGTTACTATCAGAAAAGGGGTAAAGAGAAGACTGGGGAGGGAGGCACTGAGAACAGTTAGGGTGCTCTCAGACACTCCAGTGACATTTCATTTTATCCTAAGGGCAGTGCAAAGTCACTGGAGAGTTTATAGCAGAAAAACAAATGACTAGATACAATTAATATTTCAAGACCATTGCTCTGGCTATTGTATGGACAGTGGTTTGGAGAAAGTTAAGAAGGGAAATGATAACACTTCCCTGGTGGTGCCGTGGATGAAAATCCATTGGCCTATACAGAGGACATGGGTTCGAATCTTGGTCAAGAGAAGAGCCCGCCTGCCACGGAGCAACTGAGCCCATGCACACAACTACTGAGCCTGAGTGCTGCAACTACTGAAGCCCGTGCATCCTAGAGCCCACCTGCACAAGAGAAGCCACTGAAGAGAAGCTTGTGAACCGTAATGGAGAGTCGCACACACCCCACCCCACTTCACCACAACTAGAGAAAGCCCAGACAGTTCAGTCACTCAGTCATGTCTGACTCTTTGTGACCCCATGGACTGCAGCACGCCAGGCCTCCCTGTCCATCACCAACTTCCGGAGTTAACTCAAACTCGTGTCCATTGAGTTGGTGATGCCATCCACTGTGTCCCTGTCTTCTCCCACCTTCAATCTTTCCCAGATTCAGGGTCTTTTCAAATGAGTCAGCTCTTTGCATCAGGTGCCAAAGTATTGGAGTTTCAGCTTCAGCATCAGTCCTTCCAATGAATATTCAGGACTGATTTCCTTTAGAATTGACTCTCAAGAGTCTTCTCCAACACCACAGTTCGAAAGCATCAATTCTTTGGTGCTCAGCTTTCCTTATAGTCCAACTCTCACATCCATACATAACTACTCAAAAAACCATAGCTTTGACAAGACGGACCTTTGTTGGCAAAGTAATGTCTCTGCTTTTTAATATGCTGTCTAGGTTGGTCATAACTTTTCTTCCAAGGAGTAAATGTCTTTTAATTTAATGGCTGCAATCACCATCTGCAGTGATTTTGGAGCCCCCAAAGTCTCTCACTGTTTCCACTGTTTCCCCATCTATTTGCCATGAGGTTACTGGACCAGATGCCATGATCTTAATTTTCTGAATGTTGAGCTTTAAGCCAACTTTTTCACTCTCCTCTCACTTTCATTAAGAGGCTCTTTAGTTCTTCTTCACTTTCTGCCAGAAGGGTGGTGTTATCTGCATATCTGAGGTTATTGAGATTTCTCCTGGCAATCTTGATTCCAGCTTGTGATTCATCCAGCCCAGCATTTCTCATGATGTACTCTGCATATAAGTTAAATAAGCAGGGTAACAACACAGCCTTGATGTACTCCTTTCCTGATTTGGAACCAGTCTGTTGTTCCATATCCAGTTCTAACTGTTGCTTCTTGACCTGCATACAGATTTCTCAAGAGGCAGGTCAAGTGTCTCATATTCCCATCTCTTTCAGAATTTTTGAGTTTGTTGTGATCCACACAGTCAAAGGCTTTGGCATAGTCATTAAAGTGGGAGTAGATGTTTTTCTGGAACTCTCTTGCTTTTCCGATGATCCAACAGATGTTGGTAGTTTGATCTCTGTTTCCTCTGCCTTTTCACACAACACAGCCAAAAAATAAAATAAAGTGAAGAAAGAAATAAAAGGAGAAAAGTGATGGAGCAGTTAGGAAGCTGACACAGTGACCGAGGGAGGGAAAGGACCCAATTAAGAGATCAACATAGAGGTGAAAAGAAATGAAGAGAGTTGAGATGTCTTTTGAAGGATATCCTCAGAACGACTTCTTAGAGCTCACCAACCCTTGACTGTGTGCTCCAGGACTTCCAGGAAGGGAAAAGAGTGATGCCCCCCTACCCTCAATCTGTGGCTAAGCCACTGATTCCATTCCATCACATGCTGCTGATGGTGATTCCTGACTTATGTGTCCTCGGCATCCCTGCGTTGGCTCAGCTTGTGGTTCAGGGCAGCTCGGTGAGATCATATGTGTAAAGTATTTGGTTGAGCCTGTAGTATTTGCTATTTGGATTTGACCATTAGCCAAAAAACTTAACACACCCTTGCCATCACAGCCTCTATGGGGCAGTGTGACCCACTCCTTCTCAGGAAACTTCGACAGAGACTCAGGACCTTGATCTTCTTTGACAACTTTCTCTCCTGCTCTTTCCCAATACTCTCCCTTTCCTGTGACCCTCTGGACACAGTAGCAAATGTTCAGGCATCCTAATATCAACCTTTAAATGGAAGGGGGCTGGGAGCAAGAGTAAATTAAGGAATGGACAGAAAGGGACCAGTGTCACAAGCCTTAGCTATTGGTCACATTTCCACCGTAGCATCAATTCCCCACCTTGTGTTATGATTATAGAACAAGCTCCCATCTACTCTCATCCAATGTGATGAGCTCTAATCTCATCCAATGCTGTTTCCCCACAGTGCATGTAGTACTTAAATGTAAGTGAGTTGATATGTACTAAAATAAAGCCATGTGTATTGGGTGTTAGCACGTAAGACATTTTATTTCAGCTGTCTCACTGGAGCCTCACAGATAACAACAGGGTCTCTCTTCTATATGTGAAAAACCCAGGGCTTAGAGGGAGGTGATGCCTTGGCCAAAGTCACATGGAGAGTCTTGTCAGCACCAGAGAAGACCCTCGGGCTGTGATGCAAGATACCATGCTGGGCACCCCCAGGAGGTAGTGTCTACATGGACCACAGTAGGAAAGGGGCCCCTCAGGACTGTGTAGCATCCTGGTGCAAGCTTATTGTCATCCCAAAGCGATTGCTAAAATACTTCTTTTTGCCTATTTCTGGCCACAGGGCTCGTTTACCATCTTTTCTAGAACTTAGCATGTTGGGAAAGGGTGTAGGCTTGACTCAAGCTTCTAAGATTTTATTCTTATGTATATGTGATGAAAGATACTATCATAGGAAGTAATTTATTTATACTCACTTAGTAACTAGCTGAGCTAGAGCAAGAAACCAGATCTGTTGACTCTAAAACCCTTTACTCTCTGCCACCAATGCCTCTCAAACAGGTATCTGCCTAGACTCTGGACACAAGTTGGCATGTCCAGAAGAGGAACTCACGAAGGTACAAAATCAGCTGGCCCAGGTTTCTGAGGTATCCATTTTAATACATGATTTAGGGAGAAATCATCACTTTTCGTAATGTGCCGTGGAATTGAATGCAACAGTTATATAAGATGTTAAAGATGAAATAAAGTCTTTATTTATCTTTAAATTTCTTTAAAGACTTTAAAGAAATTCCACAGTGGCCATAAGCACCTTGTGCTAGGCCTGTAGACACATGGCCCCAGTTCCTCCCCAACCGCTGGTCTTTTACTTCTCTCTGCAGTTGTAGGTGCTTCATGCGATGGCTTAAGAGGCATCCAGAGACACTGATTTTCCATAACCCTCAGCAGCCACTGTTATTAACTGTTTGCTCTCCATTCTGAAAAGAAAAGCTGCTGGTCAGAACTGAGTTTCAGCTTCACAATCACAAAACACCTGTTTCTTAAAATAGGTGTGTTTTCTATGGGTATATTTTACCTGTAGGTATGTTGGGAGAGGTACGAAAAAATGAAATTTATGTGTGAGTATTGTCTTTAGCACAGAACATCATGTACAGCATGAGGACTCAGTAATTGAGAGTTACTTGTATTACATGACTTCTTAGCTTTCACAATCATCCTAAGAAATCACAGTGTCTATTATAACCAAGGTCACAATTGCTGCACATTTCATATATCACAGACATAGCAGAAAAGGACCATAATGATGTCAGGCAGGCATTCAGAACTCCCTAGAGAAAGCAACTTTCCCATTAATGTTACATTCACGTGGACACAGACATCAGTTTCTGTATCAGAATGAACTGGGAAGAAAGATGACTTACTCATTTTTAACGGGCTCTGGTGTATTAAGTCCTCATCTCTGGTTAATGGTGGAATGTGCATTCTGACAGGGTCCTCAGTGTTAACTAACAAGCTGGGGTTAATGGTGGAACAGATGTGTGGTATCCAGCCAGAAACCTTATTTGCCCATGTACTAAACAGAATGCCTTCAGAAGAGTAAGAATCACAGTAGCTACCACTGATACTGAGAATACTGTTTGTGTACAGAGAAGCTTTTTTTTTCCCCCCTACACTGTTGGAAAATCACTGATTTCTTCCTTTACTTAAAGTTAGCTGGAATTCAGCCTTTCTGAGTTATTTCCGTAGAAGCAACTTCACATTGGAATTTTGGAACTAAACCAACATAATGTGATCACCTAGACAGTGACACAAATCTATATAGCTTCTGCTTTCCTGGTTGCCTTTGCTCATGACTGGTGAGTCCCTGTTGGCTTTTCACTATGAAAGGATGCAATGCTTTGGTCTCAAGTACTAAAGAGTCAGATGATCTCTTGGGCTAAAACCCATAATGCTTAAGAGGCTATAAGCTCAGTAATATTGAACACTAAAATAATGGCAGGTGGATGAGGCGTGTATTGTTAGAATGAACAAGTTCCATTGCTGAGTGATGTAGGGACACAGGGACCACACGTCAGGCTGCCTGCTGTCTCCACTCTTTCCAAAGGCTTTATCCTCCCATTGATTCACTTGGGAAACTCCCCATCAAAATGGATAAGAGTTAGTGGATTAAGGAGTGGGGAGGCAGTTGAGAACGGGGGATGTTATCACTGTTTAATTTCACTTAATTGATAAAATGAAGAATCCTCATTTCTAGATCCCAATGTGATTCTTAAACATGGTTTAAGCTTAAAAATTGCAGTTTTAAGCTTTACTGAGAGAAGACTTCTTTGCTCCTGATTGGAGGGAATGTAAAATCAAGTGAAAACTACACTAACTTCTAAGACTAGGGTGGTTGGCTCTTAAAACTGTATAGAGATTACAAGCAGGGGCAAGAAGACCCATGAGGGGTATCACTTGAGGTGACATGGAGTCTGGGAAGTCCTTCTCCCTTTATCCACAAATGATGGGGAAGTCCCAGGGTCTGCTTACTCTCTCTTACCTACCCCCAGAGGAGCTGGGGTGGAGTTGGTAGACAAGATGAGGACTGAGATTGCCCTGAGGTTTGCAGGGAAACAAGCTGAATCTGGGGCTGCTATGAAATAACAGCATCTGTTAAGCTCTGGAATCAGTTGATAACAGGGAAACTGTCAAGAACTACCTAAGAAGGGAAGAGAGCAGTGGCTTGGGCATGAAAAAACTGATGTGCGTGTGTGCTAAATCGCTTCAACTGTGTCCAGCTCTTTGTGACCTTATGGAATGCAGCCTGCCAGGCTCCTCTGTCCATGGGATTCTTCAGGCAAGAATACTAGAGTGGGTTGCCATGCTCTCCTCCAGGGGATCTTCCTGACCCAGGGACTGAACTTGCATCTCTTGTCTACCTGCACTGGGAAGTGAGTTCTTTACCACTAGCGCCACTTGGGAAGCCCTGAAAATGCTGACCGAGGACTACAGATCTGCCTTCAGGACCAGAATTGTGCATCTTCTCATTTTGGGAGCTGTTCTTGCTCCTGTGGCAAGCAGAGTGGCAAGCAGAGTGTTGTGGACTGAGTGTGTCCCTCCCCATCAAATTTAGGTCTTGAAGCCCTAACCCCTATGTGGCTGCATTTAAAAACAGAGTCTCTGAGGAAGTAATTGGGGTCAAATGAGGTCACAGAGTGGGGCCCAGTCAGCAGGATTAGTGTCCTTATAAGAAGAGACATCAAAAGCTCATATTCTCCCTACACTCACATAAGCTACACAAAGTTGCTAGTAAACCAGAGCTCTCACCAGAGACTGAACTGGCTGGAAACTTGATGCTGGGTTCTAGTACTGTGAGAAAATAAATGTCTTGTTTTAGCTCCCCAGTCCGTGGCCTTTTGTTATGGCAGTCTCAGCAAATGAATGCAGAGAGCCTTTCCTAGCCCTGAGTCTGACGCCATATCAGACTGGAGGCAGAATGCTTCCGGAGAGATGGGTTCTGGTGTAGACTCTGCCTTCTAACCTGTGTGGTCTCTGGTAGCTCACTTTGCCTCTGGGACCGGAGATTCCTCAACTCTTAAACTGAGATGAAAAGACATGCTTGGCTTACCCCAGAAGATTATCAGGGAATCGATTCTTAGTGTAACAACAGCTAATATGTTTTGTACTTTTGTTATTAATGTGTACCAGATGTTATTCTAAGAGCTTTATGGCATATAGTTAAATTCACGGTTTTTAGTGTACGGTTCTGAGTTTTGGCAAACACAGTCATTTAACTGCCACCACAATAAGAGTTCAGAACATGTCATCACCACCCCCAATTCCCTCATGCATCTGTAAGACAAGCTCCCCCCAAATTCCCAGGCCCTGACAATCATAGGTTTTCTAGACCTATAGCTCTATCTTCTCAAGAATGTAATACAAATGGTATCACACTGTGGCACCACAAAGCTTTTCTAATATCAACTCACTGAATCTTCACAACCATATTTTGAGATATGTACCATTATTATACAATTAATAGATATGGAAGTGCTATGANTCTGAGATATGTACCATTATTATACAATTAATAGATACGGAAGTGCTATGAAAAAGAAGAAAATATATACAAACAGAAGGTATTTTCCCACTATTTATATTATTATTTCATGGTGGAATAAAGACAAAATGAATTCTCATTGGGAAAAAATATTCAGAAAATATTTTGACTAACCCAGAAACCCTTGGCTTGAAATTAATGTTATACCCTCTATGACTAGATTAATAAAAGATAATGGAAGATTTTCTAGGCTGCAAGTGACAGCAATTTCAGGTGAGACAATAATCATTTCCTACTGGAAGAGACAGGGTGACCAGGCTGTCTGCGGCACTCCTCCTGACCCCATTCATTCATGGCTGTGTTCACGGAGCTCCATTCATTCACAACATCTAGGAAGGGCTGAATCACTTCCCATGAAGTATCCTCTGGTTTGGTAGCCACACACCACAAAAGCACCCATCACTCTTTGTAATAGGAGATGTGATCCTGGATATGGTCATAAAATGTTTGCAGTCTGACCACAGCAGTCCCAGGTTCTCCAAGGAGATGATTTTGCACAAATTGTTTCTCTCTCCCCACTTTTTTAAACTTCCCATTATAGATGCAGTACATAATAAATAAATACATAAGGTCCAAATATTTCTTAAAATTTACAGATATCATGAATTTTTAAGGAACAGCTCAGGAGAAACTGCAGAAATAAAGCAAGTGGGTGTAGAGTGTGATCAGGAGATCTAGGAGTTTTTTCAATATTTAATGCAGCCAAAAGCCTCTGACAGCTAATCATCCCTTAATGGGGCTTGCCCTTTGGCCTGACTGTTTCTAAGGGAGTAAAATGTTTGGCTTCCAAATGAGTTATCACTCACTCACTAAAGACCACAAGTTGAACGTGGCCTCCCAGGCATCATTGATCTTTGCTACTTGAGTTTAGAAGGTCCCACATTAGCTGTATTGTTGTTGTTTAGTTGCTAAATCATGTCCAAGTCTTTGTGACCCCATTGACGATAGCCCACCAGGTTCCTCTGTCCATGGGATTTCCCAACATTGGAGTGGGTTGCCCTTTCCTTCTCCAAGGGATCTTTCCAACCAGGGGAATGAACCCACATCTCTTGTATTGGCAGGCAAATTCTTCTTCTTTACCATGGAGCCACTTTATTCAGCTTTAAATCATCAGTGTTTACAAAGCCAGCTGGGCACTTGCTTTGAATCTATAGAAGGGCTCCAGCCTGCCACCATTCCTCTGAGATTCACAGAGGGGAGAGTACGCATCACTGTGGTTGGAGAATGAGCTGTGTGGAGGGCAAGAATGATGCTTTGGGAGATAAAAGAATTAGGCAAAAGAAAGGGCAATGTTGGCATTTGAAAGGAGACTAGACAAGTGAGATTTGAGAGAAGATTCAGAGAAAGGGACTCAGAGATAGAGCGGGAGGATCCACACTGAAAAGGGTAGATGCTGTCAGAGAAGACAGCGAGGGAGCAAGGAAGATGGTAGATGTGTTTTATGTGAAGCCCAATAGAATGAGAGCTATGCTTGTTACCTCGTCTCATCGACCAGTGTACCTGGAAAACAGATTGCATATTCCTCTTCAACTTGTACCAGGGATAAAGATACTATGTGTATTTGTTTAAAAAAATAAATAAATAAGAAAGAATCTAAGCTCCAAATAACAGTGGATTAGAGAGCTGGCTTCAATACTGCTGGTCACCAATTCATGTCTTCACTTGCTCAGCAAGTTCCTTGACCTTCCTAAATCCTAGCTTCCTAATGTAGAAAAATAAATCCATTGCACGTTAAGCAATGGAGAAATTTCCACAATCTATAATGTTCAAGCTGGTTTTAGAAAAGGCAGAGGAACCAGAGATTGAATTGCCAACATCCGCTGGATCATTGAAAAAGCAAGAGAGATCCAGAAAAACAACTATTTCTGCTTTATTGACTATGCAAAGCCTTTGACTGTGTGGATCACAATAAACTGTGGAAAATTCTGAAAGAGATGGGAATACCAGACCACCTGACCTGCCTCTTGAGAAATTTGTATGCAGGTCAGGAAGCAACAGTTAGAACTGGACATGGAACAACAGACTGGTTCCAAATAGGAAAAGGAGTACGTCAAGGCTGTATATTGTCACCCTGCTTATTTAACTTATTTAACTTACATCATGAGAAACGCTGGGCTGGAAGAAGCACAAGCTGGAATCAAGATTGCCGGGAGAAATCTCAATAACCTCAGATATGCAGATGACACCACCCTCATGGCAGAAAGTGAAGAGGAATTAAAAAGCCTCTTGATGAAAGTAAAAGTGGAGAGTGAGAAAGTTGGCTTAAAGCTCAACATTCAGAAAATGAAGATCATGGCATCTGGTCCCATCACTTCATGGCAGATAGATGGGGAAACAGTGGAAACAGTGTCAGATTTTATTTTGGGGGGCTCCAAAATCACTGCAGATGGTGACTGCAG
>SJYQ01001723.1:623775-672651 GCA_006410935.1 Redunca redunca | reverse complement strand
CCTTGGTCTGCAAGGAGATCCAACCAGTCCATTCTGAAGGAGATCAGCCCTGGGATTTCTTTGGAAGGAATGATGCTAAAGCTTAAACTCCAATACTTTGACCATCACATGCGAAGAGCTGACTCATTGGAAAAGACTCTGATGCTGGGAGGGATTGGGGGCAGGAAAAGATGGGGACGACCGAGGATGAGATGGCTGGATGGCATCATGTACTCGATGGATGTGAGTCTGAGTGAACTCCGGGAGATGGTGATGAACAGGGAGGCCTGCTGCGTTTCATGGGGTCGCAAAGAGTTGGACACGACTGAGCGACTGAACTGAACTGAACTGACCAAAGAGTATTTCTGGGGTAAGAAATAAATATTGTAGTTAAACTGATTAGATGTGTCCAAGTTTATTTAAAAATAGCAAAATCAGTGATTTCTGACACAAGACAGTTTCACGAAGGCCCTAGACCCTTTTAGTATTTTATCCAGGATTTGTTAACACCTTTCAAACATGGAGATTTAAAGGATGCTTAGGTCTAGGTGTTTTTCCAAGAACAGTTTACTTTTTTAACCAGATTATCCTATACATGTCACCATCAAAATTATGAGGTGTCATAGAAATAAATATTTAGAACCAAACAAACAGTTCTTTTCATAGATGTTTTAATGACAGGATCCATTATTTTCCGTAGCTTGATTTACTTTAGGCAGTATGGAATTTGTTTTTTCTTTATGGCCACTGGCTCCAGACATTGTTCTGATTAGCTTCACTGATTTAAGCAAGTCACAATGATTAGCAGCCTTGATAGCCAGCCAGTCTTTCCTTTTCCATTCTTTAACTTTCCAAGTCTAAGTCTCCTTCCTTTTCTCCATCTTCAGAGGATATGAGACGTCAGTCACCATCTTACAGAGCATTATTCCCTCATGTTATTCATTATGACATCTTCCTAAACTTCATTCCTAGATCAACTAGCATGAAGTCTGCACCATAGACTCCCCCATCTACTGTACAGATGGTAATGTACAGAATTGTACATTTATGTATAGGATGTACAGAGGAGTGAATGGGATTTCATACACAACTTAGAGAGTTTTTATACTCCCTGTGAACACCAGTATTTTGGATTACATTTTATTAAGAAGTTTTGAATTTCACTGAATGGTTCTTATTTGGGGCATCTATTAGGTTAGGCAGTTTCCAACCATTTAATCTAAGGGCAGTGCTCTGAAGAGTTTAGCGACGTTATTGGCAAATGGATGGGAAAGTACTGAATACTGATCTCTTTGAAGGAACACATTGAAAATTCCCCCCCAAATATCAACACTCAGAAGAAACTTGAAGATACGGTCTGCTTACCAACCAATGCCCCCCATGCCTTGCCAGCTGTTAAGTGATCGGCACCCTTCCCTCTTGGGCATGTGATCCATTAGCAAGAATAGGGAGTGCCCTCAGTGTTACAAGAGCTGTGCTAAGGGGTGCTGGGTTCCCTGGCACTTAGAAATATCGCTGAGCTATAGAAGGGAGGATAAGTTCCTTGAAGTGATGGAACTTGAATTTGCCTTTAAGAGACATTCCAGAGCAGGTAGAAAAACAGATCAGACTTTCCAAAAGGCACAGTCGGTTTGGCCTGGGTAAGGAGCCACAGCTGTTTGCTGGCTGAATTCAGGGCATGAATTGGAGATTGCAGAAGCCTGAGACACAAAGTGAGCCATCAGAGTGAGCCACAAGGTGTCCTGGGGGAGGGGCTATGCGTGTGGCTCTAGATAAGCCACTTCAACTCTCTGAATTTAGGGGCATTATTTATAATATGAAGGCAAGCCTATGTCTACTCAAGAGGGTAATTACTGGGTTCAAGTAAAATCACTGAGCAGAAATTCTTTGTAAAGGTAAGCTGCTGTGTGTTGACAGATGATTATGGTGGGAAAATAGTGGCAAGTGGTTAATTACAGAGCTAAAATTCCAGTCTCTTGGGTTGAGGAAAATAAAAACTGTAAGCCAAGTCAGCTCCCCAGTTAAGTGGATTTCCCATGTTGTATCAGCTCCTTCTGGTACATTTAGTGAAGAGCACATTCCTGACCAAGGTTGAGAGACCAAGGTCTCTCCTGGCACCACTGTGTGTCTGGCAATCAGAGCAGCAGTTCTGACTCCCCATGTCATACTTGGGATCACTTTCCATCTCACAAATATTTAAGCAAGAGTGTGAGGGCCAACTGCCAAGTTGCACAATACAGGACAAATATCTCATTGTGTTTGTCGCTGCACAGTTTGTGGTGTTGTGAGATCCAAAACCACCGGTGACTGTGATTCTGTAACCAGGGTGGCTCTTTCTTTTTATTTTTGGGGGGGGCCACTCTTTTGACATGATCCAAACTTCTGAGAAAAGGTGGCAAAAGAAATACTCAGAAATGTTCTAAATGGGTTTAGAAAACTCGTGAACCCTGTCTGAACTCTTATTAGATGCTCCCACCACTGGCCCATTTGAAATTAGAACAAGGAGACCATCATTTATAATGGCATGTGTGAAATCTCAGAGGGGGTTCTTGCAAACATTAGAGTGAAAAATCTGTCCCAAAGAGACTGCAAGTGTAAAATAAATAATCAGATGGGAAAACATGTAAATCAAAATGTGAACCTTTTTTTTTTCTCTCTCCATTAAAGGACATGGGAGACTTTTCTTCAGCTATGAGCAACACAGGACAGAGACCCTGTAAGAGTAGGTGTTGTAACGAGAGGTGCCCCCACAGTACTGGTCACTAAAGAGGGAGGAAGTGACTGCCCTCTGTGGGAAGCCAGTAGTTTTGGCTTTTCTTAATGTATCTAGAATGGCTGCTTCGCATTGAGAGAATAAGATAATAAAGGCTCCAGAGAAAGAAGCAACACCTAGAAATAAATTAGTGCATTAAAATTCTTAGAGCCCTCACAAATATTGTTTGCTTGAGTATTTAGCTTGTGATAACCTTAGGAGGTATATATTGTCTATTACCCACATTTTATAGTTGGAAAAACTAGGACACAGAGAGGTTTGGCAGCTGGTTAAGTTTATCCAGCTAGGAAATAGTATATGGAGTAGTATGTATTGGAGCCCAGCGTTTCATTTGTGGCATGTGGGTTAGTTCCCAGACCAGGGATCAAACCTGTGCCCCTTGCAGTGAAAGTGCAGGGTCTTGACCACTGGACCACCAGGGAATTCCCTATTTCGCTTTTTAAATTGAAGTATACTTGACATATAGCACTCTATTTGTCTGGTGGTTTAGTTGCTCATTTATGCCTGACTCTTGCAACCCCAGGACTGTAGCCCACCTGGCTCCTCTGTCCACAGGATTTCCCAGGTAAGAAAACTGGAGTGGGTTGCCATTTCCCTCTCCAGGGGATCTTCCTGACCCAGGAACTGAACCCTGGTCTCCTGCATTGCAGGCAGCCTCCTGCCTTGCAGCAGATTCTTTACTCACTGAGCCACTAGGGAAGCCCTTCTATCTGTACACAGTATAACTAACTGGTATTTGTATGTACTGCAAAGTGATCACCACAGAATAAATCTAGTTAATAGTTGTCTACTTAATATAGGTAACATTTTTTTGTTGTTGTGAGGTAAACTTTCAGGATCTACTTTCAAATATGCAATATAGTATTATTTATTATAGTCACCATGCTGTACATTGTACCCCCAGGACTTATTTTACAGCTGGAAATCTGTACCCTTTCAGCCCCCATCTAAAGTCAGGAGTTGAGTATTGTCCACTGCACCACAGCTGGGAACACACAAAGAATACGAAAGCCTGGCATCTTCATAGCGTAATGTGTCCCAAAGTGGGATTTTTACTGTCTAGTTCTAGGAATGTATGTAAGGGACTCTTTCTCTCTCTTTCTCCCCTACAAAAATACATTTAAATTAATTCAGTTCACTAAGTTAAACAAAGTTAAATATATTCTTTCTGCCAAACTCCTGGGATACTTCAAGGGAATTCTGTTCATTGTGGATCTCCAAGAAATGAGGATGGTTACAGATTATGGTATATTTGACATCTCTGACCTAGGAACACACATGGACTGTGTGTGTGTGTGTGTGTGTGTGTGTGTGTGCGCGTGCTCATTTGCGTCCAACTCTTTGCAACTCCATGGACTCTAGCCCTCCAGGCTCTGACGTCCATGGAATTTTCCAGGCAAGAATACTGGCCATTTCCTCCTCCAGGGGATCTTCTCCACCCAGGGACTGAACCCATGTCTCCTGCACTGGCAGGTGGATTGTTTACCACTGTGCCACCTAGGAAGACTCTGACCTAAGAGCAAGTATGGAGAGCTAGCTCTTAATACTTTGAGGGTGAAGTAGCCAAAAGAACACCACGTTGGTCCATAATATCCCTGTCTTCTCTTTACTACCACAGATCCACTATTCATTGGATGTATTCTTGCCTGGAGAATCCCATGGACAGAGGAATCTGGCGGGCTACAATCCATGGGATCACAAAGAGTCAGACACAACTGAAGCAACTGAGCATGCATTATCTGATTTCAACATTTTTCTAATTCTAATTTTGATATTTCAACTTCAATAATTCTACTATCCCATAAAAGATAGAATTATATCTTTTCACTAAAAAGCTAGGCAGAGACCTCTCACTCCATGTCACTCTGCACCACGTAGCTCCCCACACTGCCACCCACATTGGTGCTGGGGTGTGGGCTGCCAGCACCTGGGGGTGCATACCAGCTAGGTGTCTCCAGTGTTTGTAAGCATCTGAAAATGTTGGTAGATTTCCTTTCCCAAAGTCCTGGGTACATGGGGTCTCAGGGTTGCAGAGCTGGGTGGATATCCATCAGCCAGAAACATGCCCATGTGGCTGTTCCCCTGTGACCACCAGCATCCTTTCTGCTCAACCTGGGTTGTACATGTTGTGTTTTGGACATCAACCCTCACGGTGAGTACCATTATCACCTACAAGCATGTCCAGGCAGCTCCCTGAAGGAAATCAGTGGTCATTTAACAGCGACTGCAGAATGAGGAAAGAGTGATGAAATTGAAATCTGAAATCTGATGGAAGGCAACAAGCCCACACTTAGCACCTGAACTTTTGATGCATTTAAATCCTGAAGATTAAAACTACAGGGGCACCTTAACCCTGTGCCAGCAAGTTATGTCTCCACTTGTCAGACTGTACAGGGAATATGTGATTTTTTTCACATGTGTGCTTTTTTGGTGAATAAGAGCACCGTTTGAAATTACCAAACAAATTAGAAATCTCTGACACTCTCCACTCCTTTGACTTCAGAGTGGAGAAGCATTTTTTTAGGCACTTTTAGTCCATTTTCTTCCCTTAATGAGTCAGAAATGAGAATTATTGTTGTTGTTGCTCGGTCGTGTCAGACTCTTTTCGACCCCATGGACTGCAGCACTTCAAAACTTTCTGTCCTATACTATCTCCTGGAGTTTGCTCAAAGTCACGTCCATCGAGTCAGGGATGCCACCCAACCATCTCATCCTCTGCTGTCCCCTTCTCCTTCTACCTTCAGTCTTTCCCAACATCAGGATCTTTTCCAATGAGTCGACTCTTCACATCAGGTGGCCAAAGTATTGGAGCTTCAGCTTCAGCATCAGTCCTTCCAATGAATATTCAGGGTTGATTTCCTTTAGGACTGATTGGTTTGATCTCCTTGCTGTCCAAGGGACACTGAGAATTATAATTGGGCAAAAACTCTATGTGGCATTGGTCTCAAAACTCAGGGGCTGGCAGTTGTCAGGGAAGTCTAATTCCTGAAGTCCTATGAACTCAACCACTGCCCCAATGTCAGCCTGGCATTTGGGCAGGTAGTGCTGGGGTTCACCAGCATGAAAAGTGGGACCTGCAACCCATAGGGCTATGGTGCATAAATCTGATCTCAATTCAAAAATCAGAAAGCCCTGATGGGCTACAAACCTATACGTGGAATTCTTACTCTTTCTCCAGGAAGTAGGAAATAATAAATCTCTTTGGTCAAAGTTTTCTTCACCTATGCTAATGCTGTTGCTGTGTAATGCCTCAGCCTTGGTGTTTTTACTAAAATGGGCTTTTCAAAACCCATACTTGTCTTTGAGTTTAAGCTTGCCCTCCTCACTGCACTGCAGGCCAATAATCGAGATATGAGTCGTTGGGGCAAGGAATAACCACTTTATTCAGAAGGACAGCAGACCAAGAAGATGGCAGGCTCATGCCCCAAAGAACCATCTTGCCTGTGTTAGAATTCAGACTTTTTTATACTAAGAGAGGAAGGGATAAAGTCAAGCATTTCCTGGTTCCCATCTGCCTCTGGAGGTGTGTGTTAAATTCTTCCTCCCAGCAGTGGAGGAAGGGTCTGGTCAGGATGTTTCCTGTGAATTAAACAAAGGTATTTTAGCTGAATGCTCATAGCTGTGAAGCAGGATTCCCAGAGATGGGGCATTACATATAATTTAAGCTTATACTCAGCATCCCTTTAGTGATTAACTTGTAATAGAATACAAATTGTTCTTCCCTATTACATACTTACCAATTTACTTTTGTAAATCACTTCAGGTGAAGCGCTATAGTAAAGTCTTGAGCTCAAGACTTGATTTCTTTGTGTCCATAGCAACCTGAACCTCAGTTGCCTCATCTGTAAAATGGGAATAGTCATTTCTGCCCTAACCATCGCTGGGTTGTGACAAGGATGTTCAAGACAGCTCTGTGTGATCTCCTGACAGTTTAAAGCATAAGGAAGCTGTGGCTTTGCTAAGGAAACAGAGTCCCTTGGTGGGTCATTTTGGATCCTGAACACTCATTATCCTGGCCAAAGTTATCTTGTTAGTTAGACAATCAAGTCATTCTCATACCAGAAAGTATGTGCATTTATGTTTTATACAAGATGAATATCTACCCAATCACCATCTCTGCCCCTATATAGTTTTGAGAAAGAGAATTGCAAACAGTATGAGAAAAAATCCTTTGACCACTCTTTGCCCTCTGTCTCTGTTGCTTGAGATGATAAACAAAGTGTATTTCCCTTATGCCTTATAAACAGTTAAAATTAATAAATACAAATAAAGGGAAAAAATGCACCCCGTCTCCCTTCCACAGTTTTTCCCCTGATGATGGGAACTTGGTTTCCAGGTGACTGATGCCGTCCTGCTTACCCCTTTTCCGCCAGGTCGGTGGCCACACAATGCTGCCCATTCGCTGGATGCCCCCAGAGAGCATCATGTATCGGAAGTTCACCACCGAAAGTGACGTCTGGAGCCTGGGGGTCGTGTTGTGGGAGATCTTCACGTACGGGAAACAGCCCTGGTACCAGCTGTCGAACAACGAGGTGCGTGTGTGGTGAGCAGCACCAAGATGCCTAGAAGGCTGACACTGAGAGATATCCCTGGGCTGGAAGCCAGGAAATGCTCTCCTGTGGAGTCCCTGTGGCTTTCTTGGGAGCAGCACCTCCCCATGGCCTGCCAGGTACCTAAGTATCATGGTCACGCTCCAAACGTAAGAGTTCTGGAAAGAGAAAAGCACAGCATTTGCTGATGTGCCTGTGATTCTCTGGCACAGGGATCCAGGAGTCATTTCGTGCTGTTCATCTAGGAAATTGATAGCAGATGTGGCATTTTGGCACCCTGAGAGTCCAGCGAGCTCTTTTGGTATTATTCCAAGAAGCTTTCAAGCTTCTCTCCTTTTTTGCACATTTCACTGGTACATTACTTCTAGTGAAAAACTCAAGCGTTTTGTTTTTCTTTTCTAATCCTTTTGCAATTATGTCTATATTTAAACATTACTTCTTGATCAGGCACCCCACTTCTTCAGGTCNATACAAATTGTTCTTCCCTATTACATACTTACCAATTTACTTTTGTAAATCACTTCAGGTGAAGCGCTATAGTAAAGTCTTGAGCTCAAGACTTGATTTCTTTGTGTCCATAGCAACCTGAACCTCAGTTGCCTCATCTGTAAAATGGGAATAGTCATTTCTGCCCTAACCATCGCTGGGTTGTGACAAGGATGTTCAAGACAGCTCTGTGTGATCTCCTGACAGTTTAAAGCATAAGGAAGCTGTGGCTTTGCTAAGGAAACAGAGTCCCTTGGTGGGTCATTTTGGATCCTGAACACTCATTATCCTGGCCAAAGTTATCTTGTTAGTTAGACAATCAAGTCATTCTCATACCAGAAAGTATGTGCATTTATGTTTTATACAAGATGAATATCTACCCAATCACCATCTCTGCCCCTATATAGTTTTGAGAAAGAGAATTGCAAACAGTATGAGAAAAAATCCTTTGACCACTCTTTGCCCTCTGTCTCTGTTGCTTGAGATGATAAACAAAGTGTATTTCCCTTATGCCTTATAAACAGTTAAAATTAATAAATACAAATAAAGGGAAAAAATGCACCCCGTCTCCCTTCCACAGTTTTTCCCCTGATGATGGGAACTTGGTTTCCAGGTGACTGATGCCGTCCTGCTTACCCCTTTTCCGCCAGGTCGGTGGCCACACAATGCTGCCCATTCGCTGGATGCCCCCAGAGAGCATCATGTATCGGAAGTTCACCACCGAAAGTGACGTCTGGAGCCTGGGGGTCGTGTTGTGGGAGATCTTCACGTACGGGAAACAGCCCTGGTACCAGCTGTCGAACAACGAGGTGCGTGTGTGGTGAGCAGCACCAAGATGCCTAGAAGGCTGACACTGAGAGATATCCCTGGGCTGGAAGCCAGGAAATGCTCTCCTGTGGAGTCCCTGTGGCTTTCTTGGGAGCAGCACCTCCCCATGGCCTGCCAGGTACCTAAGTATCATGGTCACGCTCCAAACGTAAGAGTTCTGGAAAGAGAAAAGCACAGCATTTGCTGATGTGCCTGTGATTCTCTGGCACAGGGATCCAGGAGTCATTTCGTGCTGTTCATCTAGGAAATTGATAGCAGATGTGGCATTTTGGCACCCTGAGAGTCCAGCGAGCTCTTTTGGTATTATTCCAAGAAGCTTTCAAGCTTCTCTCCTTTTTTGCACATTTCACTGGTACATTACTTCTAGTGAAAAACTCAAGCGTTTTGTTTTTCTTTTCTAATCCTTTTGCAATTATGTCTATATTTAAACATTACTTCTTGATCAGGCACCCCACTTCTTCAGGTCCAAGTCTGTCTTTTATCCAGTTCCATCATCCAGAATGACTGCTCATTTCTGTACCCTGTGACTCCCTGGCACAAAAGTGACCCTGGTTCCATCTCAGGCCAGTACAGCTGAAACCCATTGGAATTCCAGGGTGTGGTTTGGGAGGGTTCCATCTAGATAAATTATTTCTCCACCACTTTGATGAAATCAGTGTGACTTGAAAAAATGGATATGAATCCATCAAATTAACCATGATATACAAACCTAGAACAATTGCTCTCTTCCTTCTGGAAAAAAAAAAAAACCTCTCTTTGTACTGACATTTATTGCATCCACATTGTTTTTCCTCTGGTCTGACCCTGTCTCTGTGCTCCATTCCATCCAGGTGATAGAATGCATCACTCAGGGCCGAGTCCTGCAGCGACCTCGAACATGCCCCCAGGAAGTCTACGAGCTGATGCTGGGGTGCTGGCAGCGAGAGCCCCATATGAGGAAGAACATCAAGGGCATCCACACCCTCCTTCAGAACTTGGCCAAGGCATCTCCAGTCTACCTGGATATTCTAGGGTAGGGCCCATTCCCCCAGACCAGTCCTTCCCAAAGCACTTCCTCAGTTGGGCCGAGAGGATGAACGTCTTCTAACTGCCGCTCGATGCCATCAATCCGCTGTTCTTTGCTCTGACAGTATTAACAACAAAGACACCGAGAAGCTTTCCGAGGGAAGCGACGTGTACTTCTCCATCTGTAGACACAGTATGGACTTCTTTTTAGCATTCTCTTTCTCTCTTTCCATCTCCCTTCGTTTATTCTCTAGGTTTTTTTTTTTCCCTTTATTTTTTGTCTTCCTTGCTTTACAACCCTCACCTTTTCTTTTTTAATCAATCTGGCTTCAGCATTACTATTAACTCTGCATAGACAAAGGCCTTAACAAACCTAATTTGTTATATCAGCAGACACTCCAGTTTGCCCACCACAACTAACAATGCCTTGTTGTATTCCTGCCTTTGATGTGGATGAAAAAAAGGGAAAACAAATATTTGACTTAAACTTTGTCACTTTTGCTGTACAGACACCGAGAGTTTCTATGGATTCACTTCTATTTATTTATTATTATTACTGTTCTTATTGTTTTGGGATGGCTTAAGCCTGTGTATGAAAAAGGAAACCTTGTGTTCAATTTAGGAAGCCTTTATCTATGGGAGATTAAGACCAGAGAGAAAGAAGATTTATTATAAACCACAGTATGGGAGGAACAAAGACAACCATTGGAATCTACTGGTGTCAGTTTCAACTTAAGAAAAAAACCCAGCCACTGGTGGCTGGGAAGAATGTATCGGGCACTTTCCCCCAAGGACCTTTCTGAGGAGTATAAAGACTGTTGAACTCTGTGCCATGGACTATTCTTTTCCCATCACCGGAAATGCTAGAGTGTAGTACAGAGAAAATATGGCTTCTGGGAGGCAAGATGGCACACAACACATTCCGACAGTCTCATCCTTTTGGCCACGGTGACGGCACTGGTATGTTTTGCCGAGTGTTATCCACGGAGCCTTTGTCAAGTTCAGGTGGATTCTCATCCAGAGATCATTTCAGGGTCAGATGAGAAAGCCAAGGACTTGGAAAAGAGAGGACAAGCTCTAAACTCAGAGGCAAGTTTCTCTTACATTGAACTTTAGAGACAGCACTTCCCTCGACCCCTGCCCTCCACCCCACCCGTCCATCCAACTGTGCAAGCAAAACTGGGCATGGTCTTCATCAATTCATACCTTATGTGCATAAGCTACCGCTCCAGACATCATGCCCCTGATACGTAGAGCAGATCCGTAAAAGGTATAACTTAAATAATTATGGGAAGCTAATTGGATTCATCAGCTGAGTATAAATGTCTCTGGGTCGTATGGTGGTGATGGGTTGTTAACAAATACGGACCCTGAAACTTGGATATCCTCAACAACATCCCACCCACTGTGGGGCTGGGGGAAGGGCAAAATCAACCCCCAAGGGAGAGGAAACCTCGCCCACCCTAGGGGTATCACAGGCATTGATGTTCATTGTACACAGGCCTAGACCTTGCTCTGGGTTCTGGTTGGGAGAGTGGTTTCATTCTAAATGTACTCCATTGTTAATAAGCCGTTTTGTTCTTTTCGCTGCATTTTAAAAAAGTAAAAATTAGGCACAGCATACCAATGGGAGGCTATGCCCAGACTGAGCTTTGGAGGTGTGCTTCTGGGCATAGTCACAGGTTTTGCAAAAAGAAGTTGTAAATTTAAATAGAAATTTACAGTTACCTGGGTGATCAGTTATACCAAGGAAGAAAATTTTTTCTTTTCCTCAAGAAAACTTGCTACCCTCTGTGAGGGGAATTTTGCTAACTTGGCATCTTTATAATATGAGCCAGATTGAAAGGGAGTGATTTGAATTCAACTTAGGTCATTTTATTTCATGTTTGTTTCTGAAGGTGCAAGTGTTCTGTTTAGGTTTTGCTTGTGCCCTTATGCCCTTAATTACTGGAGCACCTTATTTTCCATTATAGGCATTGAAAGCCAGTTCTCAAAAAATCAAAAGTATCCGTTAACAGAGAACAAAAGGAAACCCAGTAGTATCTGCTGTCAAATGAAGGGGGTTGGACAAGACAAACCCCATAGTCCTTTCAAGTTCTGCACTGGCCTGTGAGACATGGGAGCTGAATTGTTATTCTCTTGGTTGGTGACAAAAAACCCTCCAGAACACACATAATAATATAATGAAAGCCATATCTCCATGATATATACCTGCATGTATATATCCTATTAAGGACCCATAGTACTGTTAAAACACTGTGGCACCCTGGGAAGCAGTAACAAGAGGCAGGTTTGTATAAAACTTCTCTAGATTTCATCAGCAATGACCCGAAAACCTCCACAGGTTTGTCATTCTGTGCAACTGGCCAGCTGCTCTGGGGGAAGAAGCTGCAAGTTACTTGTTTGATTTTAACAGGCAGCAAAGGAGATAATACTTGAAGGGTTCAGATTAAAGGAGGGCCATGCAGTTTCGGAGCAAGGATTTGTTTAAAGCAGATGAGAGGAGGGAAGCATTCCCCTCCCCTTTCAGGGTTGTGTTTTCCTCTGAAGGAAAAAAGCAAAAAGAAAAAAGAAAAAAATTCTCTTTACCTTCTGACTCCCTCAAGGTCTTGAAATGAAAGGTTCTATGCAAGTGCAAAGTTTTATCGTTATTTATATTGCTGCTTATTATTAATTTTTTCCTCTGTTGTCTCAAGAGTATGTACTGACTGCAGAGACGTCTCACATTGAAAGGATCCCAGATTGCTTTTAAAGTAGCCGAACGAAACACAAACCATCTTCGAGTCTCCACCCTTGTTCCTCTCTTCTCATGCTTATCATTTTAAGAAAAGGGCCAACCTAATTCAGCAGGGCAAAGGTCACAGAATAGGGCCTGCCATGAGATTCATTAAAAACTACAAGAAGAGTGGTGACAAACCCAATTCTCTAGCCTGAACTTGGCCTGACAAAGTTTCCATTTATACATTGTTTCATAGTTTCCCAAGCATTTTTTTTCACATACGGTGACAAATTATTCCCATTTTTTAGAGGTGAGGAAATTGAGACTTAGAGAAGTTAAATGACATGCTAGAACTCTCCAGGCACCCCTGGGACTTACTCTAAGTACACTTGACTCTGAAGTTCATGATTTGGTCCATGAGAGACTCTCATATATAAACAAACTGTATGAAAGAGAAAGCTGGCTAACAAATTCATGAAGTAGGATATGAAATTAGAAGAGCAAAATGAATTATGTGAAATGCAAGCAGCTGAGATCTCCTGATATATAATCATGTTCATAGCTTCAGCTAAACCTTTGCACACTGAACCAATGTCATAATCAGGCTTATTTAGGAAACATTTTGAACTAGGCTATAAAAGATGATATCAGAATTCACATTATGTGTTCACATCAGCGCTCCCTGTGATATTTCCACATATTTATATGTTTGTTATAAATACTTGATTTATACATAGACAAACACACGTGCATAGTGTGTTTGTGAGCTTATGTATAAATTTATAGGCACACAGTAATAGACATAATTATGAGTAGGGTGCAGTATGAATAATTTGCTTAAATCTGCTGAATAACCAAAACCTTTTTAACGTCACGTTGCTGGTAGTGCTTCCCGTCTCCATGTGGGTAGGACCCCATTACACTTTTCAACTCTGTGCACTACTGCATGGGTGGGAGACAGATTTAGGATAATGTGCTTCCCATAACAACTGAATCGAAGCCATCCCACTACATTGAGTCCTTTTTTCTGCCTCTTTGCAAAGGAAAATGCAGCTGGAAATAGATCTCCTTATGTAAAGTTCCAGAAAAGGAAAATATATTTTTTTTAATCCTTTTGCACATTTATTTGTATTATGCTCACCTGTCCCACTGAAACCCCTTTACACTTGTTTTCAGAGGCCAAGCACTCCAGAAGAGCACTGGAGTGTAGGGAACCCAGGGTTCTGAAGGCCAGTGGGGAGATCCAAGACCCCACTGCAAGGTGAATTCCCACATCCTAGTGGAACACAAGAGACAACAGTGTACAATGCTGGCCTTTGCAAAGAACCATGACAACAGGATCCCCTGGTCAGGAATAGACTTCTTCTTTTTTTTTTTTTTTTTTTAACTTTTTCCTTTTTACATTGGACCTTCTATAATACCAATAACATTAAATCATGTATCTAATTAAATAAATAACTATAGACACACATACCCTCAATTCTCTTGCTCTTTCTTTCCCTTTTTTCTCCCACTTGAGGACTTTTTGTTTCCCATGATGAGCTTCAGTTTGGTCCTCTATCACTGTTACAGAAAATCTCATGAGGGGGAATGCCAGAGACCCAAATCTTCAGGTGGCTAAGTGAGCAGTTAAAGCAGTTTCTTCCCGATTCGTGATGGTAGGGTGCAGAGACTCTGAGGTTGAGACAGCAAATGATATTCTAACGAATCCACAGTGGGAGGGACTTGGAGAGAAATATGAAGGGGTATGTTCTTGTTGTCAGGGCTGGAATGGATCACTGCTGCTATAAGTCAAAGGTTCTTGAATATCCTTAGTTTTTGTATTTTTTTTCCTTTTTTTCTTTTACCTTTATTTATTTATGTATTTATTTATTTATATATATTTCTTTGCTCCATTCATCACAGACACAAAGAGAAGCAAAAAAAAAAAATATATATATATATATACATATGTATATGTGTTGCAGGCAAAACACTGTGAATTTCACAAGAGCAACCAAGCAACTCTTTGCCATCTTAACATTCGTCTCAGGAGACGCAATGGGAAAACATGAGATGCCATTTTTTTTAGTCTATGCATTTTAGGCCAGGTCTGTGTTTATTTCTTTGGTCTGTACCTTAATGAAAATGATCCTGAGTGAAGGCTGAATGTTCAACATACTGGAGCAAGCAAAATAAAAGCTGCTAATTGCCACAGGTTTGAATTGGGAGAAAAAAAAATTGAGGAAAATGAAATGTAAAGGCCTACATCTTGCAGATTGTATGTCTTACTGTAAAAATGTATAAAACTGCTGGAAGTGTTTCAATATGAGGTCTTTGAATTAAATGTGGATTTTAAATATATAATCCCTGGACAAATGACTAAATTATGGTGAAATACTGTTCCTTGCATTCATTGATCATTTTCTATCCCTCACAAATCTGCCTAGAGATGCAGACAGTCTCTGGATCTGCTTCTGTACATGGAGAGATGTTTGTATATATCCAGGCCATATCCACACACACATATACACATTTCAACATCTAAAGATATATTGCCCCTTAAATTGTGACCTGGTATTTGAAACTCTCTTTTCATTTGCTTTATTTTCCTTTTAATGTGACGTCTCTGTACTGATACTTACTGGTTCTTGTTTTGCAATCTTTTTGGAGGTCCATTGCTTTATTAAGACCCACTGCATCTTGGCTGATTTCAAAGTGACACCAGAATATCAGTGCTTAAAAAAACAAAAAAAGTTTTGTTTGTAAATTATGTGACCAGCTTCTCTCAACCTGACATGGAAAGTCTCTTGTACTACACTGTATTTAATAAAAATGATGTCTTACAATAAATAACATCCTCCAAAAGAGACACTAAAAGTGACATGATGATTACTAGAATCTTCACAAGGCATGGTGTTCTCTTTGTCTGTCTGTCCATCTGTCTGTAGTTTAGATAAGGTCACTGCAGGTACCTGCCATGTTTATCAGTTGAAGCAATGAGAGTAAAAGATTCCCCCCCGGCTAACCCTTCCATACCCTGACATTTTAAACTTTGATCTTGGATAACTAGAATATCTCTGTCCAATAGAACTTTCTGCAATGATAGAAGTATTTTATCTGCACTGTCCAAGTGGGCACTTGACATGTGGCGAGTGGGGCTAAGAGCTAAATTTTAAATTTGATTTAATTTCAATTACTTTACATTTAAAGAGTCACATGTGTCTCGAGACTACCATGCGAAACAGCATGGAACAAGCAGATAGAATCACCAGGATTTCTCACAGATCAGACCTAAGAAACTTACCACAAGAGAAACGTTGTGTATCATGGTCTAGGGTTGGGGCAGCTCTAAGAATCATAAGGATTCAGGAACAGAAGTAGCCAGATAGACATTTTCACATCTTCTCAGCCTCTCCGTTAAACAGTGTTTCCTAAATTAAAGGTAAGAAGGGTGGTTTCACGGAGATCTGGCAGCCCATCTTTTCCTGGGCATCAGAGCCATCCACTCACACTTGTATTTCTCAGCATCTCACAGTCGTGTTCCCCACTGTCTGACCACTGCCTGTCCACTTCCTCTGAGATGCACAGAAGGCATCTGGGCAGCATTCCTGCTGGAGGCTTCAGGAATGCAGTTTGACAGCCCTGTCCTTAAATCATACTCCTCAGGAGCTTTGTCCATGAAAACACCTCTCACTGGTGCAGATATATGTCCCTTGAGTTAAAAAGACACAACCAGGTTAAAAGTCAGCAGAGACTTGGGGAATTCAAAGCCATGGCGGGAGGGAATAACTTGTCCAAACATCCCAGTAGGAACACGTGTCATCGCTGCAGGATTGAAGTGTAGATCCCACTCAGAGAAACAGCATCACAGACTGCAGGGCAAACCACTGAGGCCCTGGCCAGTCATAACCCGTTTGGATTATTAAAGATCCACACCTTTACCAGACAATGTTTTTATATCCCTATTATTTGTATAGTTATAATTGGTGAGTAAAAGTGTTAGTCACTCAGTCCTGTCTGACTCTTTGCAACCCCATGGACTGTACCCCACCCCAGCTCCTCTGTTCATGGAATTCTCCAGGCAAGATCACTAGAGTGGGTAGCCATTCCCTTCTCTAGGGGATCTTTTCAACCCAGGGATCGAACCCGGGTCTCCTGCATTGCAGGCAGATTCTTTACCATCTGAGCTGCTAAGGAAGCTCCAATAATCCGTTTAAATTCCAAACCTAAAGTCAAACTTTTCAGAGCTCTCATCTCCTGGTTTGTAGACCCAATCCCATTTTCTCCCTCAAATACACACCTTTAGTTCACCCTTGAGGAAGCCTAACTGCTTGGCTGGGAACATAATTTCTGAAGTATTGTGGCTAATAACCTCATTCAAACAGGTGTCCTAATCTTTAGAACAAATTGACTAACAAAACAAGTGCTCAGTGCGTGCCAGGGTGTTATGTATGTGTATTAGTTTCCTAATTTTTCTCTAACAAATTGCCACCAACTGAGTGGTTTAAAACAACAGAAATGTCTTGTCTCTCAGTCCTGGAGGCAGGAAGTCTGAACCTAAGGTGTGGGTGGGGCCACGCTCCCTCTGGAGACACTCTGGGAGACTGTCCTTTACTGTTCCAGCCTCTGGGGGCTCCAGGTGTTCCTCGTGGCCACATCACTCCAATCTCTGCCTCAGCGGCCACCTTGCCTCCTCCTCTGTGTGTCTGTCTTATAAGGATACATGTGGCTATATTTAAGACCCATCCAGATAATCTAGGAAAAGCTCCTCCTTGCTCTTTTTTGCCTTATCAGATCAGGTTCCCAGGTTCCAGGGACTACTCTGTGGGCATATCCTTTTGGAGGCTTCCCTCGAAACCTCTCCAGTATGGTAACTCACCCAGCTCTTGCATCAACCCTGAGAGGTGGGTACTATTATTATCCCATTACAGGTGAGAAAACTAAGGCACTGTGACTTAAGGAACTGCAAAAAGTTAGAACAAAAGAAATGGACCAGCAAATGTAGTACTTACTATTTGCCAGAGAGGTAGTCACTTCATTCCCCAACAAGGGAGAAACTCATGAGGTCCCACTCCAGGCAACAGGCAGAATAGAAATGCAGGCACCTGGCTGGTTCCCCGTAGTCCGCAGCTGGAGTTTGGTCTAGCCACGTGTCTTGGTGCTTAGGGTCCGGGCTCCAGGCCCCTCAGAGACTGCTGAAAGCAATTCAACATCCCAGCCCTGTTACGGATGGAGTTATGAGGGGGAGCTGATGCCAAGATTCCAGGTTCCAGGAGACTAGAGAGTTTCTAGGAAGTTAAACCTGGAGTGTAAGGATTTGGGTCATTATGGATGGCGTAAGAATTTGGCATGAAGCCAAAGCCCAAATCTGGTGTGGTCTTTCGGATGCTTTCCTGGACCCACTGCTCCTTAACCCCCTTCACACCACTCATGAGCTTCGGGAGGGTGAGCCTGCAGTGGAGACGGTTGCCTAGCAACCAGGTTCTGAGACTTGCAGTAGGCAAGACTACCTCTCTGCAATTCTGGCCATTTCCCCCTGTCAGCTCTCTCACAGTTAGAGCTATATGAGAGCTAAAGACCCCATCCCTCCTGCCTTCTACAGGTGGTATTTTACAATGAATGCCAGGTTCACACCAAATTCATCCAACAAGCAATGATTTATTGACTATGATGCTGGTGGGCTACAGTCCATGGGGAGGCAAAGAGTCAGACACAACTGAGTGTCTGAGCATATATAAAATGCAATGTGGGCCCAGAAACTTCCCTTCCCTGACCTTGCATGGAAGTCACAGATGCAATGATGTGCTAATGCCAAGACCAGCCTGACCTCTGTTCAGGTGACTTCGGGGTGGGGTGGGGGGAGACACGATGGAAGACCCAGGGAGCTCTGGTCACTGAAAGCTGCATTCCTGGCATTAGAGACCTGGGCTCTGCCAGATTCTTTTGCCTCCTTCATGTAGGAACAATGACACTTGTACAACACTTAGAATAAATCCTCAGTCTTCAGAATCAATCACTTCATGTACATACAAAAATCTGCCATGTCCCTTATCCTCATTAGCAAACAGCCTGGTATTGATAATAGCATTTTAAATACCAATTAACTACTTCAACACTTCTCACAGGGGCACCACTATTCATCTATGGGACATTTCTTTTTCATGAGATAGATCATGGTATCTAATCACTTTTAGTATTACTATATAGGTTTATTTGTATACACACATCATGTTGTACTGTTGTTTAGTCACTCAGCTGTGTTTGACTCTTCCATGACTCATGGACGGTAGTCTGCTAGGCGTCTCTTTCCATGGGATTTTCCATGCAAGAATATTGGAGTGGGTTGCCATGTCCTTCTCCAGGGGATCTTTCTGACCCAGTGATCAAACCTATGTATCAAACCTGCATCTCCCATATTTCAAGCTGATTCTTTACTGCTGAGCCATCAGGCAGAGCCCTAAAGTCATACAGATGCTATAACAACCTGCCTACCAACAGCTACAACCTCTCCTTCTATAGCAGGTACGTATGGATTTGTAGATGCCAGCCTAAGTGTGGGAATTGCCACTACTTCATTTCCTTTAGATCAGGCTATATTTGACTCAAGTCCGCAACCTGCAGGAGCAAAACCAATCTCAGCAGTTACTGGGTGTGCCTTCCCTTCCTAGGGTATCCTTTAGATCTCAAGATTCATTGACACCCAGGAAATACAAGAAGGGCTTCCCATTTACCTTCCATCACAGTCCAGTGATTCTGATGCCAGAAATGAGAGCTCTGCCTCTAGGACAGACGTCCTCCAACAGACTATAGCCACCTCGAGGGCCACTGCCTCCTGACACTTGATCCACAAGATATGATGACTATCTACTCTCAAATTGAGTAACAGGCCTTAATTTGGCTTTTAGTTTCCTTTGGCTTGTGGAGATTTTTCTGTTTCTTTTTCCATTTGGTTATATTTTACCAAGCATGTGTATGTGAACAGGACAGAAGCTTTCTGTACTTGTTTTGTGCTCCATCTTCCTGGAAATCTCAACACTTTCTTCCTTCATTTAGGTGAGGATCCTTTTCACATAGTCCTATTTTTCTGGCAACAGCAGTTCTTGTTGTAGATCAGAATCACTTGGAGAACTTTGAAAATGCAGAAGCCAAAGGCTCACCCTGAAAGAATTAGTTGCTATTAGTCTGAGTTGGACAGTTGGACCAGACACTGGCTTTTATGTGTGTGTGTAAACTGTCTAGTTGTTTCTAATGTGTAACTAATGTGGAGAATTGTTGTTCTAGAGGACGATAAGATTCAGCATCAGAATTTCAACCGTCCAAATAGAAACATCCGAGTACTTGACTCCAACAGAGAATGGGTCAGACCGAGAAGGGCCTAGAACTGTCACGAATGCTAGACAAAACACTAGATAGATTTGAAAAGCAGATCATCAATGTCCAAGGAGTTAAGTAGTAAATTACATGTTCTCTCTTCCTGCAAAGCTCCGTGGAGACCCATTATGGCCCTGTATTGAAAGCAATCAATCAATCAGTCCTGATCAACTGAAAGGCTGGGCTCCAGCTCCCCATAATGGCAGAAGAAGATGGTGGTTGCCCAACCACGGGTTCTGATGAAGAACACCCAGCTGCTAGCTTACCATAACAAGCAGGGCAACCACAAGGCTTGGACTCAGCCTATGACCACGAAAACGGAGCTGTCTGGCTACACTGGAGCTCAAGTTCTGCCATATCGCTATTAAACACTAGCATGAGACCATTACAGGTGAGAGGCCAGCACTTCCTTAATCATGCAAATTATAAGTCCCTCAGCCCCAGGGATGATAGTTATTTTTGTTCAATTCAGCTGGACCTGGGGACTTTTCTAGTGTAGACTTTTAAAAAGCACTTTGAAACGTTGTATCATACTTCTTAGTTTGGGACAAAGAAGACCTTTCTGGATTTAGGGTAGAGGGGTGATTATAGATCAGAATGTCTCTCCTGGAGCTCCTGTAGCATCACAGATTCACAGGGTTGGAGGGGGCACAGAGGGCAGTCCCATGGACATTCTTGCCAGGGGGACCAGTCCCAGTGAAAGGGAATTTATTTGAACATCTCCTCCTGCCTTGCCCTGCTCCAGCCTACCCACTCTCCCCCTAGGCCATTTGCATTTTACAAAGTTTCCTAAGCAAGCACTTCCTGGTGCTGAACTGACATCTGCCTCCCATGGGCTCAGATCTCCTGGGAGTGCACAGAATAACTCTCATTCATTATTACTTGGCACCCTTTTATGACTCCCTTGTGCTCTTCCTCCCACATCTATCCCCCTGCAGAAAACTCTGGAATGTTTGCCAAATACCCAAGACAAAGGAGAAGGAACTCAGCTCTGCCTGGTAAAGCCAATGCCCAGCCCGCAAGACCCATTTTCCCTCCCTTGCTCTCCAGGTTTCAACTCACTCTTAGCACAAGGAGAAAGCAACTTCTAACGGGATCAGAAAGATTAAAAGTGAGGTGTGGTGCCTCCACCCCACTTACTGGTGATGTCAAGACAACTAACACTCCTCATAGCCCTCATAGTAGAGGTCCACCCAAAACCTCCCAGGATGCTCTCGAAAACAAGGAAAATGAGGGGGTCTGGATGTTCCCAGAGACAGCGAGCTTTATTGTCTCTAACGAGAAAAAAAAAAGGCGAAAAGTATTGCTAATTTGCCTGCTCAGCCAAGGGTGGGGGATATTTGCTAACCTAAAGATAGGCGTAACTTTTTTTTGTTTTGGCTCAGAAACATCTGCTTGTACAGTGATCATGCACTAGCACTCATTAACACAGGAAGTAAAGTGTCTGAGGTTTGTGTCACTGGGAGTGTTCGAGAACACAGTAAGACAGAACTCATGGGAGTGATTTAAGAGCAGTTTTCACACTGGGCAAAGGTTCAGCCTGTGAGAAGGTCTAGTACCCAGGGGGTGTGGTTGTTGAGAATTCAGTCATCCATAGTAATCGAGGGTCCCTCTACCCGAAACTGCAGGGATGACATTGACCATGGATATGTGCCATGTGAATCAATACCTAATGAGGGCCTGGTGGCAGAATCATCTCAGAAAATGCCTGCTGAATAAATGAATAAATTTATCAGGCACACAGTGAAAAGAATGCAGAACGTTCTGTGCACCCTTTCTATGTTCCAAAGTTCATTTACATATATTATGGCAATTTTGTTTCCTAACATTCCTCTGAGGATTGGAGCATGGGCTTTCCCTCCATTTTACAGAGAAGGGTCTGGTCATGGTCCCAGGAGTTGAAAGTAAGAAAGATAAGTCAGAACTAGAAAGCGAGTTTCCTAATTCCTGATAGAATTTTACAACACTTAATCACCCAGTCAGTGACTGTAAGGAAAACTCCCCAGATTCTAAGTTCACATTTATAAGATCAGGATATATTATCAATATATCCTGAACCCCCTACCTCCTTCCATCCTCCTCCCTTGGTTTTTTTAAAAAAGTGATGCTATTAAAAGTGAATTTTTGAGCACGTTAAGTGTATGAAAAGTGTAATAAAAAGGAAAATAATACTATTTAAATGTCACTTACTTCGTTTGCAAGTCTACTCTTCAAGATTTCCAGCAACAAGTAATTTGAATCAATATTGGAAAAATACAAAATGCAGAAATCATTCACATAATTAATAGGAAAGATTGAAGAGCTTCACAAAGCAATGATATGACCTTGTCCCTTGGCTCTGGGGAGAAGGTGGGACTAGATGTAGATAAATATGTGAAATGTACACTGGGGATCAACCATGTAGGGTCACAGATGATGAAACTGAGGCACAGAAAGATAATGAACAGTCTTGCAGCTGTTAGGAGCAGTGCTAAGTCTCATTACTTTGTTTCCCAACTTCCAGACATCCTCAGCTATGGGCCCTGATGTTCTATTTCTTTGACTCCCTGCAGCTGAAGGAGGCATTTTCATCACAGTGGCCTTCGTGCACGTGTGCATGGGTATATGTCCACAGCCTGCCTATTTCTAACACCAGTTCCCTGCCCCACAAAATGAGGTTCAACAACTACAATCCAGCACTGCAAAGGATGTGCATTTATATTTTAAGCGCATACAAAATAAAGTATTTCTCCTAGCCTTGCTGTATCAATAATAAGAACAAAAACTAAACCACATTACTCTCCAGATTTTAATTGTTGCTACCAATTTCCAGATTCTGTTTAGGAGATCAGTCTCAAATAAGAAAACTGAAGATAAGAAAGAATCTTGGAAACTGTAAACAGCTGCCGACTTCCGTCCCCAACGTGGGTCCTCCCCTCCTCCCCCTCTGCTGCAGTCCTGGCTTTTGGAACCCGCTGCCCTCTGGAGACACAGTCCGCCCTCCACCATCCTACCTACTAGTTCCGCATCTCTCTCACGTCTCTTTAAAAAGATATTTTGGGAAGCAGCACACGCACATCCAGAGACCAATTACTCAACCTCCCAGCAAGTATGGAGATGATGGAAGTATAGCCCTTTGGTTTCCTAGCAACAGCGTAGGGGGAGGCTGGAAAGCGAGCTGGTTGCCCAGCACCACCTTGCGTAGAAGGCATTTGCGCATTTGGCTTTTGTTGTCTTTGACGGCCATTTCTAAAAACGGGCTCTGTATTCTTGGGGGGATTTTAGGCACTTAAGTTATTCTTTAAAAAGCTCTCTGCTGACATCCACAGGTCCTATAATTAATATCTCAAGTCCTAACAGGCCGGAAGTATTCTGTCACCCCTAAAAATAGAAAGCCCCATGTTGGTCTTCTTCCTATGGTTTATTAAGAATTTCTCCAGTTCCCTACTTCCTCCGTGACCTCTCTCACCTTTACACATATTCACCCCAGATGTGGATAATCAGCACTATTTTTTTATCCAAATTGTGAACTCTACCCTGTAGGAAAATCATAAAATTACCATCAATGGACATCTTAGCCAGTTTGCTTTTTAATCTAAGAAGATTTCTACACCTGTTGTCTCAATGCCTCCATGGTCCCCAACTCTGCTTCCCCCTCCCCAATAGCAGGGGGAGTATTTGACAAACTGGAGGAATAATGGATTAAATAAGGGAGGAAGGCATAGCTAGCATGATAACTGACTCCCCTAAATGGAAATACCCAGGATCCCAAGAGAGAAGACTGTTGAGTGGGAAAGCAGTTGTTTCTGTTGTTTATGGGAGGGGGAGATTTGGGGGAAGAGAAATAAGAAGTAGGATCAGAGAGAAATGTGGGATTCCCATCATCAATAAAAGAAAACTCAGAGGGTGAGAGAGTTGAGGAGAGCTGGGTCAATCCAGGCCTACATCTGTTATTTCTGACCCAAGGACCCCTTAGTCACAGAAACCCTCAAGAGAGTCAAGCTTTCTGGTTAAAGCTTGGGGATAGGGGAGGGCCAATGGGAGAACCAAGGACTGAAATACTTTATGGGATAGGGGGACACCAAGGATCATGAGGTGGGACACCAAGGATCATGAGGTGGGACACCATGTGTTTTTTTGAAGTACTAACAGGATGGGGCACTAAGCTTACCCTTCTGTGCTAAGTTTACAATCACCTCTCAAATATTGGGGATAGGAAATGATGGCTAATGTGAGAAGTTGGGATTCCTAGATACTCTTACAAATTTTATTTCAGCCAAGTGAGAATCCGTTTCTCTAATAAACAGGGAAACCCCTCCATTTTCCCCCTTCTTATCAGTGCCCTGGTTCGTTCTCACTGGGGTCAGGAAATATACACAGGTGGTACCATTCCCATTAACCTTCCCTCTGGGGCTCATGGCTTCCCAGAGACTTGTTAGGCATCTACTTTTAGTCCTTCTGAGCACGCTCCAGATAGATGGTGGTCATCTTGCTTCTGGATTGAATTCAAACCTGAATAAGTTAGCTCATGAAGCCATGAGCAGTGGCTAAAACTAGTGGGAAAGGAAAGGCAATTCTCCCACTGGTGTTGAACCCCACGATGAGTTCTATGGACTGGTCCATAGCCACCCCTGAGCATCTGAACTCCCTTCTACTCCTGGACCCAACTCAGGAGCTAAACCAAGCCTGAACTGATAGGCTGAGGGGATCTTGGAAAAGGAAGGAGGATGGGGTAGAGATGGGGAAGGAAGAGCTTGACCTGGTCGCTGCTTATGCTTTACAGGGTGAGAAATTGCATGGAAGTAATGAGAGACTGTTATTTCTATGCAAAATCCAAAGGGAGACCCTCCAGGGAAAGGAGTTTGGTTCATGCGAGCTTCCTTCTGGTGTCCTTGGTCCCTGCAGACCTGGGCTATAGAGTTGGCATGGTTTCGGTGCCATGCCAATCTCCACAGGACACTGAGATCTGCTGGTTCTACAGAGAAGGGAGACTCAAGCAGACTCCTCCCCATCTCCTCCCTGCACCAGCTTCAGGGGGAACCTGACATTAGGGCACCCGTGCCTTCCAAGGGCTTCCATGTATAGAAGTGGCAACAGAACCCTGGTTTGGTGAAGCCCCTGAGCTATCTAAGGGCAGGTTCAGGGCCACATCTCAGGGCCGTGGAGTCAAGGCCAATCCTCTAAAGCCACCCTGGTTCTCTAAAGGCTGAACACCAGCTTGTACTTTTTGCCTAAAACTGTGAGCCTGACCCAAAGGCAGAGCCATAGAAGTTGACAGGGGGATGCTAAGAGACTGTGAAAATAGACTTCCTTCCACCCTTTTGCTCAGATCCAGTTGGATGTCCAGTAAATCCCATGATCTACCTCTCAGAACTTCCCAAGTTTGTGGATGAAAACACTCAGGAGCAAAACATGATTCTCCAAATTGTTATTTTTGAGCCTGCTGAGGTTGATTCTTTATTTCATCACTTATCTGAAGTTCTGCATGTACAAGTTTGGCTCTGACACAGGCCTTTGTCAGGAGCCCAGTTACCATGGCAGTGCCTCCAAAATAGAACACATCAATAGACAGCACAATAAATAGAATGAGTACTACTCACAATACATGATTCTGTTTCTACTGGGTAGTAATTTGTGGAGAGAGTTGAAAATAACTACACCTCCCCCCTTCATTTAATTAAAGGAAAACAATTCCACAAATCGGAAATGTGCAGTGTTTATATCAGAGTGGAACTCAAGCGGCTATGTGATTAAGAGGCCAGGATTGTGGTTGAATTTTCAGGGGAAAACTTAGTGCATTAAAGCCAGGGCCATTCAGTGAAGCGCTCTCTCCTAAAACCCAACTTACACTGTGATTTGGTTTGAGGCACTAATTGTGAACTAAGAGTGTATGTAAGAAACATGGAACATTTTTTCACAATAGTAGGGGGAGCATTTTTCTCCATTTACTCATGGCCATCTGGTTTTCTCCTATTGTCCATGATACTTTTACATATCGTGCTTTGGATCAAAAATTATGTAAGCGCCATTACTGTTAGAGCTTCCCTGGTGGCTCAGTGGTAAATAATTGGCCTATCAATGCAGGAGATGCAGGAGTTGCGAGTTTGATCCCTGGATAGAGAAGATCCCCTGGACGAGGGCACAGCAACCCACTCCGGTATTCTTGCCTGGAAAATCCCACAGACAGAGGAGCCTGGTGGGCTACAGTCCATGGAATCGATAAGAGTCAGATATGACTTAGTGACTGAACAACAATAACACTTATTATAGGTAACTGCAGGGTCTAGGAGGCTGTTGGGAGACCCCTTTGGAAAATCTGTGAAACTCACTGAGAAAGAAGATACCCATCTTTTTGGTCGAAAAGTCAATGAATAGCGCATAGTTTGTGTGGTTTCTAGGTAAATACGTGTCTCAGGGACTCCAATCTCTCAGGCTGTCTCTGGGTGGCTCTTGATCTTAGAGTAAGCAGTTTGACCTGGAGGAGAGTGTGCTGCCTTTGAATTCAGACAGGAATGGGTTCTGCAACCAACGTTTTTGCTCATCTAGCGAAAGTCCCTTTTACTTGGCTTTATTGATGTTTAAAATGGGGATAACCCTCTCTACTTTAATTGAATTAGTGAAACTGAATGATATGTAGGGACAAGGATCTAGCAAAATGTCTGGTCTATTGGAGGAAATGACCATTATTGTCCTTTTCTTTTTCTTACAACAGGTGTAGCTACCATGGTAGCCTTCCCGACATGGCCTGTGAAGTAGCTCTGAACCTAAGAGTGATTGATAGAACCCTGGACAAGTTCATTAACCTCTGAGACTTCCTGCCTCAACTCTTAAAGGTAGGCACCATTGAAAATATCTCACAGGGTGTTGTGAAAAATAGCAGAAATGACAAATGCAAGTCACCCAGCATAGATCTTGACACTGAGCGGACATTTGTCACAGGTGAGTTTCCTTGGGATGCAAATGCTGGGTTGGAGATCAGCATGTAAGATGTTTATTAAACAGTGCTCTTGGGATGAATGCTTATGGATGAGAAGAGAAGGAAGCAGGATTGAGAAGGTGACAGAGGTTCAATGTAGTTGACCTGACAACTTGACACCAAGTGGCCATTTTGCCTCATGCCAATATTAAGAGCTCATTATTGGCCCCCATAATGGGTAGGTTGGACATTCAGCCATGAAGATAGCTAGATCAACCTTGGTATGTTGGAGTACATGCTGATGGGTCAGGTGCCTGTTTCATCCCCAGTCACTGTACATTTCACACATGTGCCTTTGTGCCTTTACTGCAATGGCTGAGGACAGAGGCTGGCTAAGGTTAGTGGACCAAAGCTGAGATTAGTGGACCAAAGCATTTTGTCTCTTCTATAGTTCAGTGCCTCTTTCAGGGTTGAATACTCTCTGAAGGACATTAATATGTCATACACTTACCAAGTTTCAGTCTCTCAGCTTCAGATCTATTCTTTTAAAACTAAATTGTTATTTTAGAGCAATTTTACATTTACAGAATAATTGTGAAGATAGTACAGAGAATTACTGTATATCCATCACCCAGTTCTCCTTATAACTAACATCCTACATCTGCATAATATACTTGTCACAACTAAAGGATCAATATTACCATATTATTATTAACTAAAGTCCGTTCTTTGTTCAGATTGCCCCAGTGTTTCCCTCATGTTCTTTTCTGCCCCAGGATCCCATCCAAGACCAAGCACAACATTTAGTAGTCAAGTCTCCTTAGACTTCTCTTGATTATGGTCTTTTCTTGGACATTCTTTGTTTTTGTTGATTTTGACAGTCTTGAGGTCAGTTATTATATAGATTATTCCTCAGTTGGGATTTGTGGAGTAATGTGCTTTGGGCAAGAAGGTCACAGAGTTATGGGCCACTCTTCACATCATTTGAAGAGTACATGCTATTTATGTGACCTGTCCGAGTTGATGCTAACTCTGGTCATCTGGCTTGCAATGATGTTTGTCAGAGTCTCCACTGTAAAGTTACTCTTTTTATAAATATTTTCCCATGTTGTACTACCTTGAGGGTGAAGGAGTAGCTAAGTTAATTATTCAGAATTCTTCGGCATGGAAGATTTGTCTATTTTCTCCCACTTATTAATTTATTCATTTATTTATTTACAGCACTATGGACTTGTAGAAATTAATATTATACTTTGGACAATAATTCAACACTCCATTATTTATCTTATTGCTCAAATCATTCCAGCTCTGGCCATTTGGAACTCTTTTAGCTGGCGTCTGGATTCCTTTCCATTACAGTGGAACTCCCCATTACTATGCATTTTTCTGATTGGTTTTGTTTTTTTGCATTTTCCTATTTTTTGGCATCTTAGATACTCCAGGCTCATTTTGAATGTTTCCTGCCTCAGTCCTAGTATCAACCAGTTATTCAACAAACCCTGATTCCCTTTATTAGAGAACAATATTAGAAACCAAGATCTGAGTTCTAGATATGTTTATTGTAATTAGTGGGTCTTCGCTTCCCAGCCCTCCTCTCAGGTCAAGGAGATATATGGATGCATTCCTCTGTGTAAATACTTCTATATGTAACCACGTATAACTTTGTTGTTGTTGTTGTTCAGTTGCTCAGTTGTGTCTGACTCTTTGCGACTCCATGGACGGCAGCATGCCAGGCTTCCCTGTCCTTCACTATCTCCCAGAGTTTGCTCAAACTCCTATCCATTGAGTCTATGATGTCATCTAATGATCTTCTCCTCCTGCCCTCAATCTTTCTCAGCATCATGGTCTTTTCCAATGAGTCAACTCTTTGCATCTAATGGCC
The DNA here is from genome assembly GCA_006410935.1 of Redunca redunca. Lineage (NCBI taxonomy): Eukaryota > Metazoa > Chordata > Mammalia > Artiodactyla > Bovidae > Redunca > Redunca redunca. The sequence goes on along the minus strand of SJYQ01001723.1, from coordinate 644,181 downwards.
AAGGTATTGAAGTTTCAGCTTCAGCATCAGTCCTTCCAATACTGAGCCAAACATGGGTTAATACTGATGTCTCCAACTCTAATCTATTACCACATGGAGCATTCTAGCCTCGTTCCCTTGCTTATTCATAACCTCCCACTTCAACAGTGTGAAACCTGGCTTCTACCATCTACTTAATTGCCCAACCCAAGTATACATGCATAGTGGTGTCAGAGTTGGTAACCCAAACCTTCATGGAACAAAACTATTAACTGGAACACAGTGACTATGTAAATTTCCTTTTGCCTTTAGCCTTTCAAACTCTGCACATTTCCAAATTGAGTTAAGTCAACTCTTTAGTCCTCTAAATTCATTTTCTTTTTGGCTGCACTGTGCTGTATGCAGAATCTTAGTTCCCTGACCATGGATCAAACTTGTGCCCTCTGCAGTGGAAGCACAGAGTCCTAACAACTGGACCACCAGGGAAAACCTCTCTAAGTCCATTCTTCATCCTGCACTGTGATGCTGGAGCTGGACCGTATTTTATCTTTCCCATCTGGCATGGTATTTAGCTTTGTTAAGGGCATTAGAGGGACTCTGGTGGGATGTGGAAAGAGGAGGCACTTCTCCTCTTGGTTCTGTGTGGTCTTCCCTGCTTGGTCCTATGACAGTGTAGTAGCCACCAACACATAGGACATCCAAGAACACTGACTTTTTGAGCAAGTTATGCCATCAGGGCTAGCTTCATGGGCATGTAATCAACATAGTCACACAGGACTCATTCTCCTAAAGGGCTGCATGCTTGGTTTAATGCTCTGTGACCACCATCTTGAAATTCCTAATGATTTTATCTTTTAACTTATGCCTATCAGGGAAGTCCAGTAGAACAACAGGACATGTGTGTATGCAGGGGAGATAACCAGGTAACAGTGCATATACTGTCAGATCCCCGGGCAGAGCAGTCAGGGTTCAGCATGCACACCAAGCAATCAGCCTGGGTACCTGGTACACCTAAGCATGGGACTGGTCAGGGCTCTGAAGATCGCAGGGGTGGCCTGGACTGGAATGGCAGCAGCAGCAACAGAAACAGCCATAGTGGCAGCCACAGTCCTGGAAGAAAGGAGAGAAAGCTCTTGAGTTTAATGCTGGGACCTGTGGTGAGAAGCCAGCTTTCCCATTCATCCCTGGAGGCTGGTGCTGCGGCATCTGCACAAATATTAACTCTTCAGCCTGAGGGCTGAGAGAGGGACTATCTGCGCTCAGCCAGTAAACATTTCAGTAAGTTATTACAAAAGGAAAGTGTGATACTGTGAGTTATAAGAAATATATTATTGGTCTTCATCCCCATTTCAGGCACAGAGCTCCTCAAACCCTTGGTATTTCCTAAGGGCTCAGAGGTACTTTTGTTATGTTAATGAGGTGACTTTTAGAAAGCATCTAAGGAGGTAGGTTGGGCTTCCCTGGTGGCTCAGACAACATAGTGTCTGCCTGCAATCCCTGGGCTGGGAAAATCCCCTGGAGAAGGAAATGGCAACCCACTCCAATTCTCTTGCCTGGTAAAAGCCATGGACAGAGGAGCCTGGTAGGCTACAGTCCATGGGGTCACAAAGAGTCAGACACAACTGAGCAACTTCACTTTCACTTTCAAGGAGGTAGGTTAATTGCCAGGAGAACCAATCATATGATTAGAAGGTTGAAACTTTCAGTCTCCTCTTCTGACCTCCATGGAGGGAAGAGGGGCTGGAAGTTTGACTAATGGCCGATGACCAATGATGCCTATGTAATGAAGCCTCCATAAAAACCCAAAGGATGGGATTTAGAGAGCTTCTTGGCTAATGAACATCTGGAGATTTGGGTGTGGCTCTCATAGGCAGGACATGGAAGCTCTTTGCCCTTTCCTCATACCTAGACCTATGCATCTCTTCTATCTGGCTGTTCCTGAGTTATATCCTTTTATAACATACCAGTGATCTAGTAAGTAAAAGTTTTCTCTGAGTTCTGTGAGCTGCTCTATCAAATTAGCCAAAACCAAGGAGTGGGTTGTTGGAACCTCTGATCAATGGGTCAAATGATGATCTGGACTTGCAGTTGGCATCTGAAGTGTTTGTGTGTGTGTGTGTGTGTGTGTGTAGGGGGACAGTCTTGTAGAACTGATCCCTTAACCTGTGGAATCTGATTCTATCTGCAGGTAGTGTCAGAAATGAGCTGAATTGTGGGACACCCATCTGGTATCTGAGAATTGCTTGGATATGTGGGGGAACTGCCCCCTACTACCACAATACATATTTTTATTAGAACCAGAGCTCTTTAGAAAGCATAAACAAGAACATTGCAATAAAGCATATCATGGAATTACTAGAATTCTTCAAAGAGTGTAGAATTTCTGGTTTTGAATTTGCTGCAAGATTGGAAAGCATAGGTCTATACACTAGAAATAGAAATTAAATTTTAAATTGTCCCATTTAATGGAAAGAGCTGTAGTTTTATATGAACTTTCTAATGAACCAGTTGCTAACAAGAAAGGCAATTTAAAAATCAATGTATTCTTGTCATAGAAGATGTAACAATCCTGTATAACAGGCATTTTGAGTTATATACAAATCACAAAGTCACTTTAATTTCTTGTAAAATTCCATGAATTATAGGAAATGTCAGAGGTAGCATTAAAATGTCATTGTATAAATTTATGTTTAAAATTAAACTCAGACTTTAAAAAAAATGATTTATATGAAGAGTTAAATCTTTTTAGAAAAGGATTTAGAATCATGGTCTAGATATACTAAAGTCTTATTTTGAAATAATTTGTCTGGAATTTGTCCCAATGTTGTCACAGTCTGTAATATACTCCTAACAACTCCAGTAATGGTTTTATCAGCAGAAACAAACTTCTCAAAATTAAAAATTATTTTCGATCTTACATTTTCCAACAGCAAACCAACATTGCTTTTGATTATATCATTGAAAATGAGGCTGCTAAGTTTTGATTAATTTGTAGAAAAATAAGCCAGAAAAATCCCATGATTCAATCAAGATATCACATTAATAAAATATTATTATTATTGTGTTGCATAAAATGTGATATTCAAAATATTAATAAACTCCATGTAACTTTTCTTCACCACTTTCTCTCTAATACCATTGGGTCTCTCAAGTCCTAAGGCCCAAATAGCTTTGCTGTCTGCACTGCACTGTGGACCTGCCACAAAGCCCTTTCCTGCTTTGGGTACTTGAAGCTGGCAGCCTTTTTGATGATTCAATGTGGGAGACAGACCCTAGGGTGCTCCCTGTAGTGTGGGCAGGACCTGTGATGTGCTTGTAACAGATAGATTATGGCAAATGTGATAAGGTGTCACTTCTTATCACCCGTCCTTGATATTCTTTATGATACAAATTGAATAATATTCTTGTTAGCCATCTAATGATTTTGCCCCATGTGCATGCTGTGTTCCATAGAAAGAGATGCGGCTTTGGGAACTGGGTCTCTCTCCGGATGCAGGAGACCCAAAAATAGGTTATCTGCTATTAAAGGCTATCTGGTAAAAGCACACCTAGCAGCTGGGGCAAAAATTCTTCATTAAAGGGGCACTTGGGCAATGTATCACAGAATCTGTCCATCACAGTAATTGATTAAATTTTTCTTTTTCCTTTATATGTAAAAATCAGATACACTATGAAAAAAAATATGTGCAGCTCTTACCTGACATCTTGAAAAATGTTGGGCATCTGGGAAAACAGGCCATTATCCCAAAAAGTGGTAGAACTAGGGTCAGCCTTGTTTAGAGGGAAATTTGATAGTCTCATCTATGTTTTGAATGGCCCAGAGAAGATCTTTGCCTTAAAATGTTTATCCCAACTACAGTCCTAATTTCTTCCCATTACCCACTCTTCTCACACTCCATGAAAAAAGATATTTGGGCAATATAACATTGTTAATCAGCTATGATGCTGCTAAGTCACCTTAGTCATGTCCAACTTTGTGTGACCCCATAGACCACAGCCCACCAGGCTCCCCCGTCCCTAGGATTCTCCAGGCAAGAACACTGGAGTGGGTTGCCATTTCCTTCTCCAATACGCAATACAAAATGGCTGTTCAGTTTCTCAGTCGTGTTCAACTCTTTGTGACCCATGGACTGCAGCCCACAGGCTTTCTTGTCCTTCACCATCTCCTGGTGCTTGCCAAAACTCATGTCAATTGAGTCAGTGACACCATCCAACCATCTCATCCTCTGTCATCCCCTTCTCCTCCTGCCTTCTTTCTCAGCATCAGGGTCTTTTCCAATGAGTCTCCTCTTCACATCAGGTGTCCAAAGTATTGGAGCTTCAGCTTCAGCATCAGTCCTTCCAATGGATATTCAGGGTTGATTTCCTTTAGGATTGACTGGTTTGATCTCCTTGCTGTCCAAGGGACTCTTAAGAGTCTTTACCAGCACCACAGTTCAAAAACATCAATTTTTTGGTGTTCAGCCTTCTTTATGGTCCAACTCTCACATCCATACATGACTACTGGAAGACCCAAAGCTTTGACTATATGGACCTTTGTTGGCAAAGTGATGCCTCGGCTTTTTAATATGCTGTCTAGGTTGGTCACTGGCTTCCCTGATAGATCAGTTGGTAAAGAATCCACCTGCAAAGCAGGAGACCCCAGTTCGATTCCTGGGTAGGGAAGATCCACTGGAGAAGGGATAGGCTACCCACTCCAGTATTCTTAGGCTTCCTTCCCTTGTGGCTCAGCTGGTAAATAATCTGCCTGCAATGCAGGAGACCTGGGTTGATCCCTGGGTTGGGAAGATCCCCTGGAGAAGGGAAGGGCTGCCCACTCCAGTATTCTGGCCTGGAGAATTCCATGGACTGTATAATCCTTGGAGTCGTGAAGAGTCAGGCATGACCAAGAAACTTTCACTTTCAGGTTGGACACAGCTTTTCTATCAAGCCATCAGTATGAAAAAGAAATACAAAATTAAAAGTTTAAAGTTTAAAAAAAACACATGTAGTAATAAAATGTAAGAAGTTCCCATCCAAATCCATATGCTAAGGGTCATTCAGGAAAGGAAACCTAAGATGAAAATTAACAGCTAAATTAAGATTCTTCAAATCTGTTTTAAAAGTATCCTCTAGAACAATCCAAAGTGATAAGACAATTAAGGTGGCCCCCAACCCCAGGTGGGGAGCTGGGATTTGTTCCCTGAGCCCAGTACAGCCAGATGATGCCACACTGACTGTAGACTCTGAGCTGCCCCTCCTGCGTGCATGGTCACATCCACAGTTACTGTGGCACCAGGCAGTCACAGATCATTTCTTACCAAATAGCCGACAATTGAGGTTCTTTGAAGATATGGGCACTGCATGTACATCTTCAGAGGAAATGGGGAGACACTGAGAAGGAAAGATTTTCTAGCTCATTTCTATAGTTAATCTTTGCCCCAGTTCCCATGAGCTCTTGGTTTTGTGTGTCTGTTCTAGTTTGAGGAAAATTTTTGGTTTTGATTAAAGAGTTAGGTCTCAATAATGGGAAGTTGAAGGGGGGGTGGATAGAGATTTAGGAGTCTGGCAGTATTTTGAATTCCAAACTATCTGTCTAAAATGCTCTGATTCAGAGAAGTTACTCAGCCTCTGACTTTAGATAGAGAGGGAGTTCCCCCAGAAATTTGATTCCCCCTTTATCCCTTCCCCCAGCGTGGAGAGCTATAATAACTACCTGTCAACATGAGGAGTCAGCCAGGACCGCAGGACAGATGGGTCAACACAAGCAGACTGAGGCAAGCACGGTGCATGAGGAAGCTTTTCCCAGTTTCCATTTCTTCCTTTTATAAATTTTAACCTCTTAACATTTAAACTTTTCCCATGATTCTTATTCCTGTGGCTAGTTCTTTTCTTGTTATTATAGTTTACTCATAGATATGATAAATGAATATAGTAAACGACTGCTGAAGGTCGACCAGATGGCTTGATGACTTCATTTACTCTCTCTTTGGGAAAACAATTGAAAGAAATCCCCACTACTCGTTCTCCTGCAGGCAGGGGTGTTCAGTAATTGCTTCTGAAAATGAAAAGATAAACACTCTTATTGTATGACTGGAAGCTCTGGGGATCCTGGAGACACTCTCTGCTCCATCATTTTATTTGAGAACATAAGGAATTAATTGTACACCTTGCCGAGGGAAAGGGGCATATTGTATATTCCAAATATCAAGATCTTTCTTTTAGGATTGGAATACATAGTTGACACAGAGAAAATGCTTTCAAGATGTTGTGGGGGTGGGGGGACAAAAAACCTCAAGACTGGAGTTTTTATAACTCGATATTATTTGGCACCTGCATAGTTTCATATCTCTGTGGGATAGAACTATTGTTTCTCAGAGACGGTAATCCAGACATCTATATTCAAACATGAATTCTCCCAAAAGATACAGAAAAAAGCATGGGAGAAGATATAAGAACTCTTCTCAGGAGTTTCTAAATATTTCCTGATATGAGAGCTTGAGAGACCAGTTCCTCCTCGGGGAGTTCCGGGTTTCTGAGTCTGGAGGGTAGGCACATGCTTTGCAGTTCATCCACACTGGATCTCAGGATGAACCACACACATGGATGGGCTTTCTCTGCCTGTGTAGAGGATTTCAGGCAACCAGCAGGGAAGGAAAAAACGGGAATGGACCGAACATTTACAGTCACATTAGGGCTCTGATCCCATCTCTTAGCTATGTGCTTTTGCTGTGCCTCAGTTTCTCCATTTGAAAAATGGAATTGGCAATATTTTACTTGCCAATCTATGTCTATGGCAATAATTAAATGAGAAAAATAGATAATAAACTCCTTGCACAAAAGAGACATTTAATAAATGCATGTGTGGTTAGTTCCATGAGGGAGGGACTCTTGATACCCAGAACTTTTCAGGGCCAGGAATGTAGCAGATGCTCAAGAATATTTGTGGAATAAATGAACCATATTAATAATTTTGAAATTTCCATCATTGTCACCTATAAATTAGACAAAATGTTTCACCACCTATGAAGGGAAGACCACACTGTTTTATCAGGAGAAACCATTGCAGGGCCTCACTTTCTAGAGTCACATACTCTAATATCCTGCTGGTAGGGTTATAAATTAACACAACTACTTTAGAGAACAATTTGTCAAAGTAGTTTAATAAAGTTGTACGTGCACACCTCTTGAGACCAGCAGTCACACATGTAGGTATATACCCTAAGAACATATCTTTGCATACAAGGCTACATATGCCAAAATATGGGTGGGTGTTTGTAATAGTAAACAATGGAAAATCACCTAAATGCTGAACAGCTGGAGAATCAATACAAATATTCTGTATATTCTTAAGATGATATTTCATAACAAAGAAAATTTTAAAAATAAAACAACAGATGCCAGCATATATGACTCTCATACATATAATTTTGAGCAGAAAATTTCATTTGCCAAAGAATATACATAGACTTGACTACATTTACATACATCGAGTTTAAAAAATGCATAACAGTACCATATATTGCAGAGGGGCAAAAATGTATATAATTAAAATATAAAGACTTGCAAAGAATAATAAATATTATATTCAGAATAGCATTCCCTCTGAGGTGGGGGAAGGGGATTGAAATCAGAGAATTTGATACAGAGGAATTACATATAAAGAAGTATTGGTAATTTTTGGTGTTTCATAAAAAGAGGTAGGCACAAAGGTGTTAGATGTATAATCTATTCATATATCCTAAAAAATGAAAATTTATATTTAAAAGGATCTTATCATGTAGAGCTGAAGAAGTCCTAGGACACTAGTCCTACCTCTCCATTCTAAAGACAAGACACTTCAAACCTTGGAAAGTGAAGTGATTTGCTTAAGGGTTCACAATCAGATGGTAGTAGGGCTGGGATTACAATCTAGATTTCCAGGTCCCGGGACAAAGCTTTTACACCATTCTTTTTTTTTTAATTGAAGTATGCAAAGTGATTCAATTATACATATATGTTATATATATGTATATAAATATATATATGTATATATGCTGAGCTGTTCTTAGTCACTCAGTCATGTCTGACTCTTTGTGACCCCACGAACAGAAGCCCACCAGGCTCCTCTGTCCATGGGGATTCTCCAGGCAAGAATCCTGGAGTGGGTTGCCATTCCCTCCTCCAGGGGATTTTCCCAACCCAGGGATTGAACCCAGGTCTCCCATATTGCAGGTGGATTCTTTACCATCTGAGTCACCAGGGAAGCCCGAGAGTACTGGAGTGGGTAGCCTATCCCTTCTCCAAGGGATCTTCCCAACCCAGGAATTGAACTGGGGTCTCCTGCATTGCTGGCAGATTCTTTACTAGCTGAGCTACCAGGGAAGCCTGGCATATATTACTTTTCAGATTCTTTTCCCTTATAGGTTATAATAAAATATTGGGTGTAGTTCCCTGTGCTGTGCAGTAGGTCCTTACCTGTTTTATATGTAGTAGTTGTGTGTGCCAAGTTTCTTCAGTTGTGTCCAACTCTTTACAACCCTATGGATGGTAGCCCGCCAGGCTCCTCTGTGGATTCTCCAGGCAAGAATCCTGGAATGGGTTGCCATGGTCTTCTTCAGGTTATAAAGTAGTTACACTGCTCTTTTTAACTACACTTTTTCTTATTTCTTTTTCCTTCCTGGAGGCAGGAAACCGAGCCTACGTGTGAGCAGGGCCATCAGCAGAAACTTCAGATGTGTCACAGGTGAACCACATGATGAAGACACAGAGAAAGGGCTTCTGAGTCCAGGCAGACAAGACATTCTTGAAGAAAAATCACAAGGAATTCATAGGAAAGGTCATCTGAGCTTTCTCACATTTTCACTCTGGTCCCCAGAAAACTAGGACCAGAGGTGGCAAATCGACGACTCACTATCAAGACAGCCAGACTCCTACGAATTTCAAAGATTTGCATCCTTGGAACTCTCAAGGTAGGAGACCATAGTTAAAGATTTCAGAGCTCCATAGAGATAACTGCATAGTGGCAATAAGTTTATGAATGGACAAATGAAGCCTCCGTGGATATTACTTCATGTATATAAAACAAGACAACATGGCCCAAGAAAGGATGCTCACGTTAATGCCATGCTTCGTATCGTGCATCAGTACTCATATATCCCCTGCAATGAATTCCCACTCTTCACTTTTACATTCTCTTGCCCATTAAGATTCAAAGCAGATCCAGAAAGTTCAGTTTGCTTTGTTATTGATAGTCAATTCAAAGGGGTGTCAGGGTCTATTCTTCCTTCCTATGTTCTAATGTCTTTCTAGTTTTTTAAACCAATGTTTTTAATGCGCATCTTTCTGTCTCATGTGTATCCCAGAGAAACAGAGTAACCTGACTCCTTGATGGGGAAAGTTGAGGGTTTCCATATTGAACCAACCCTTCTCTGTACCTTGGGGACTTTCTCTACCTGCTCCCCTAACCCATGAGTGATGTATCTGTCGTCTGTTATGGCCATAACCTGACACTGTACCTCAGAACAAGGCACCATCTCGCACCTGGATCCACTCTCCTATGTCCACCCCCAACCAGTGAACATTCAGCCCAAGGCCAAAGCTCAGTTGACCTCATCAGCTAACCTTACCTCTCCTCACACTCTTATTAACAAATCCCTACATTATTTTGACCTGGTCTCCCTCTTCATCTCTTTTTCATTTCTTGGTCTATTGGATATTCCCAAGTAAATTGATATTTATACTGGAGTTTCCTCAGAAAACTTCTTTGGAAGAGATTGATTTCTATTAGAATTCTGCTCAAAAAAAATGTCATGGGTAGAGTGCAGTTATTGGGTCTGCTTGTCGACCCACAAATATTCCTCCAAGCTGCAAAATGTCACTATGCCTTCACCTCCAAGGACCACAAGGCCTGGATCTGATGAAGCTGTAGAGGGGCAGTGCTCAAGTTTGTTTTTAACCTTAGGTAAAATTCGTATCTCCCTATTCTCCTTACTCTTTTATTTGGGCCAGGAAGTAAAAGTGAAAAATGAAATTGGTAATTTCTCAGTCGTGTCCGACTGTTTGCAAGTCCATGGACTATAGCCTGCCAGGCTCCCCTGCTCAAGGAATTCTCTTAATACTGGAGTGGATAGGCATTCCCTTCTCCAGGGGATCTTCCCAACCTAGGGATCGAACCTGGGTCTCCTGCATTGCAGGCAGATTCTTTACCATCTGAGCCACCAGGGAAGCCTGTTTAGGCCAGGGGCCCATGCCAATTGTCCCATGTTTCTATGCCAAGGTAAGTTTATGTGTCTTGCTTTCCTTTACTGATTGTATAGATCCTTCAGGAGAAGAGCCTGTGTGACAAAAGGAAAAATGAAGTAGAATCTTTGAGCAGCTCAAGGGAGGCTCGCTAGGCTCTACAGGGAGGAGGCCAGGATGAGGAAGGCAGGGTCTCTTGTAACATAGGCAGGACTTATGATCCAGCAATATCCAAACTGCTCCAAGAAGGAAAAGCTAGCTGAGTGAAAAGCAGCTTTTCTTTTGACCACTGCAGATGCACAAAACTGGCCCTCATGGCAGAGTAAGGTTAGGCTGCCTGAGAGCAAGGCTGAGATGGTGGACCAGAGGCCACTTGAACAGTGTTTCAAGTCTACTTGAAGGCTTACTTGAGGTTATACCAAGAGTCCCAAAGAAGTCTAAAATGGAATGAAAGGATATGCTTGTTATACAACTCTGATTGTAGGTCTTATTCTCAGACTTCATTTCTTTTTTGTGTGTGATAAATTAATACTTTTGGTAAATTCTTAAAAGTTTTATGAAGAGCATAATTGCATCATCATCACATTAAGACAATTTCTTTAGTAGAACAGGTAAACTAGACTTATTTTTACAACCTTGTTTCTTTATTCACTTAAACTATACCTCTAAAATGTATAGTTTATATGTGTTAAGTATACTTAAGTTTTATTGAAATATATCTGTATTTTAAACATATGCCTTGGCAAGTGATGCTCTGGTTTGTTTCCCGCTGCAAAGGTCACTGAATGTGCAGAAGCAGACGTAAAGGTAAGTTGATATTTTGGATTTTTCCTTTTAACTCTGAATTTTTCTTCAGAGGGGTTGAAATACAGGACCACAAAAGTGAGACAGTAGGATGATTCTTTGGTCTTCTGAGCATAATCACATTTACTTCACTTATTTTTCATTGAAAAAGAAGCTACCACATGAGTCTCATAAGTTAGCCTGGGCCTTGCTGACAGAAGACATAGAGCCTGAGGGAAATGGTCTTCCACAAATAAGAAATAAGAAATAAGAACCAAAGGGCAACATTCGGAAAAAATTAGAGAGAAAAAAAATCAAGATAGAAGAGACACCAGATTTCTTTTTTAAGTATTTGGGGCTTTGAACCTCATGTTTGGAGTAGAGCTGGTGACAGATTCTTCTCTTGCTGTTACAAGTTGGTAACTGGAAATTCTACTCAGATGAAACCACAAATACATTCCCAGACAATACACTAAGCAGAGATTCCCCATGTCACCAAGGGACATACAGACATGTAGGCCAATGGGTGAAGTTCAAGAAAGCAGGCCTTGATGAAGATTCCTTGATCACGTTGGACAGCAGCAGGTAGTGACAATTTCCGCCCAAACCCTGTGTTGTGTGGGCCCACCTAGGAGCACACTTCCTGTCACCTCCTCAGTGAAGCCTTCCTGACACTCAACTTGTCCTGGTGCAGGATGATTGGCCTCTTTTAAATTTCTTTTTTAAGAATTTACTTGCCTATTTATTTATTTATTTTTGGCTGCACTGGGTCTTCTTTGCCACTCATGAGCTTTCTCTAGTTGCAGTGAGTAAGGGTTACTCTCTACTTTTGGTGCACACGCCTTAGAGTGCAGGCTCAGTAGCGGCACACGGGCTTATTGCCCTGTGGTATGCGAGATCCTCCCAGACCAGGAACTGAACCCGTGTCCCCTGCACTGGCAAGTGGATTTTTAACCACTCTGCTGCTCCTGCTGCTGCTGCTGCTAAGTCACTTCAGTCATGTCCGACTCTGTGTGACCCCATAGACGGGAGCCCACCAGGCTCCTCTGTCCCTGGGATTCTCCAGGCAAGAACACGAGTGGGTTGCCATTTCCTTCTCCAGTGCATAAAGTGAAAAGTGAAAGGGAAGTCGCTCAGTTGTGTCTGACTCCTAGCGACCCTATGGGCTGCAGCCAACCAGGCTCCTCCGTCCATGGGATTTTCCAGGCAAGAGTACTGGAGTGGGGCGCCACTCTACCACCAGGGAAATCCTGATTGGCTATTTGAGCATTTTTTTTTTTTCTCTTTTCAGAAGGGAGCCCAAGAATGAATCAGACTAATGATGAGACAAACAGTATTTTTCTAGCTCAGTTGCCACCTCAAATTCCTGACAAATACTTCTGGAAAGTTCCCAGGACAGACCTCACGGATGCTCTGTGGACCAGCTAGCTCTTTTTGCTGCAGGTGAGCCTAGGTTTCCTGTCCCTAAGATGCACCAGAGGCTGCAATATCCACCTGCTGATGCCCGTGCCAAAGGTACTCATGTCTGAGTTGCTTTTCTGACCGCATTTCTGCTGATCGTCTCCAAGGGGCTGTTCTTGCCAACCTTTGCTCTCATAAGTCATCCCAACCCTGTATGTTCACGATTTCAATGCCACTGTCCCTATTTCCTTTCATTACTGAAACTTCTGGTGTCGGTGTCAAGGAGCCCTGAAATATTAGAATCTTATTGAGATTCTGTTAAAATGACTCTTGAATTCTTGGCTTGCTTGTCACTGCCTGCTCCAGTTGGCCTGCAGAACACACGGAGTGATAGAATTGTGTTGTAATCATTCCACCTCTCTAGCCCCTGCTGCAAAGTTGTATGCCTCAAAAGTCTTCCCAGAGGACTCCTTAGGGCCTCTTGCACACTGACCCCAGAACATCCCTATCACCACCATCCACACTGCAGGGTAGGTCTCAGTGCCCACTGGGCATGAGGATCACCCTAAGTATGTTATCCTGAGGTGGGACTCAGGCCTTTGGGGTTTTCAGTTCCCCAGTGGGTTTCACCCACCCAAGCGTTCTCAGTAGTTTTACACTTAGACATACAGACACATACAACTTTGAAGAAGATCCAAGCAGTTTATTTTTTACTCTTAGAACATTTTTACACTTATCAAGATTTTGAAGGTAACAATGTTTATTGCAGCCATTCAAACATAAAGGTGTGCGTAACAAGTGGCACAGTGGTAAAGAATATGCCTGCAATGCAGGAGCCACAAGAGATACAGGTTCAATCCCTGGGTGGGGAAGATCCCCTGAAGTAGGAAATGGCAGCCCACTCCAGTATTCTTGCCTGGGAAATCCCATGGACAGAGGAGCCTGGAGGGCTAAAGTTCATGAGGTTGCTAAGAGTTGGACACAACTGAGCAAATGAGCGTGCATGCATGCAACAATAAGGTACAAATAACACCTATGCTAAGCCCATTCCACTCCCCCCACCCCAGGTACCAGTGTTCAAAAAGTAGTATTTTAAACTTTACTTTGTATTCATGAGAAGGATATGCCCATAGATACATGAGTTGTTAGCTAATTCACTTACAAACCTGTCTTTCTTGCATTGCCTTGAACATAACCCATCTCCTTTTCCGTTGGAGGCATACCTTCACCTTGAGGAGAATTATGTTTCTAGCGAGAGGAAGTAAAAGAGCTGGGTCAGTGTTCCCCTTCTGATACATGAAAATAAGATCTCTGACCCTGCAGAAAGACAATAGTCTGGCAAGAGAGGAAAGCTTTTCTAAATTTTTAAGCAAGGAATGCTCGACCGTCTCTTATCGACTTGGCATCACCACTTTACTCTTCTGAGTTTTTCTCTGAGCTACAGGAGGGACTCAGAGAGTATACTCTCCAGTGTCCTTTTTTATATGTGGTTCTGGGTCTGAGTTTGCAGAAAGAGGGAAATTTCTATGTAGACCTCCAAGGTGAAGGGAGAGACTTAGACAGCTACAGGCTGGCACAGGTCTGGGAGTAGGCAGGGAGGCCACCAAGGTCAAGGCCTCAGTGGTAACTATGTAGTTCAGGGTCACAGAACAAGAGGAACCAATTACATTCATGTGTTTACTCTAGAAGTGATTCTCCTGCACCAGCTGTGTGCCTGACTCTTCAAAGGTGCCAAGGAGGCAGCAATGAGCAGAACAGACCTAAATCCTGGTCCTTGTGGAGGTCCTTGGGAGCAGGGACTTCAGCAGAGAGGAAGCTTGTGTGTAGTAATAACTGGGACAGAGTTCCTCCCCCAGAGCACAGTGGAGAACAACAGCTGGATGGGCTACCCTGGCCCCTTGTCCCATCATCAACCACAATCCCTAGCAATAACTTCCCCAGATGCCATCTTGGAAGGAGGATGGAGAGGAGGAGCGTTAGACTCTAGATACCCACAAAGATACTGTGCTGACCTGGGGCAGGGATGCTTTATACACAAGAAGGGAAGGGGGTGCTGACAATGCAATGATTGGCAAGCTTAAATTTCCACTCTCTAGACATTTAGAGATTCCAGAAGATTTCGTTACTATGGAAAATAAGTACACATGCAGCCTAGAATATCCTGCTTCCCAGGTGGCGCTCGTGGTAAAGAACTCGCCTGTCAATTGCAGGAGAGGTTAGAGATGTGGGTTCAATCCCTGGGCCAGGAAGATCCCCTGAAGGAGGAAATGGCAACCCACTCCACTATTCTTGCCTGGAGAATCCCATGTGCAGAGGAGCCTGGCGGGCCACAGCCCATGGGGTCCCAAAGAATCATTTCACATGCAGACTTATTTCTGGTTTTGCTTTTCAAAAATGGGATCCTACCTGTAAACTTCACTGTCTAAATTGTCATTCACTCATCTTCATGTCATCATAGAGGAACCACCCAGCAAATAGTACATCTCACTTTCATCATTTGAGCAGGCGGGTGCAAAGCAAATCTGACATCACTTGTAGGAGAGGTTCAAGGACCCATTAAAATGAACAAAGAGGCTTCCAAAAGGAAGAACCCACTCAAAATTTTGGTAATTATTGAATGGGGACCTACAAATTAAGTGACTGTGCAGGGCAGTTGCATGGTGAGCTCATTGAGTTTCTAGGTGGGCACTATAGTGTCAGAAAGGCTGGTAAGAACTCATTGGCTTAAGGTTGGTTATGTTGAAACAAATATGGGTTGATTATTAGGGGAGATGTCTCAGAGGGTCAATGCAAAAAAAGGAGTAAGAATCTGAATTATAGGGAAAGGAATGAAGTTTTGTTACATGCAAGTTGGGCAATTCACTGTGTGTCAGTCGCTCAGTTGTGTCTGACATTTTATGACCCTGTAGTCCGTCCATGAAATTCTGTAGATAAGACTACTGGATTGGGTAGCCATTCCCTTCTCCAGGGGATCTTCCCAACCTGGGATTGAACCCTGGTCTCCTGCATTGCAGGCAGGTTCTTTACCATCTAAGCCACCAGGGAAGCCCCAGGCAGGGAGTGGGTTGGTCTAAATGCTGACCTTCTGACAGAAGTGGCCTTGGACACTCACCTCTAGCTCCTGGGTTTTTAGGTGAGGCAATTCACTAAATATAAAACATCTGCAAGATGGTACGGGGTGGGAGATGGGAGGGGATTCGTGTTTCGGAATGCATGTACACTCGTGGTGAATTAATGTCAATGTTTGGCAAAACCAATACAGTAATGTAAAGTAAACTAAAGTAAAAATAAAAATTATAAAAAAAAAAAGACTTGATGATACTGCTTATAGAGATAGTGAGTAAATAAACACATCAGTGAGTAAGACTAAGGGTAAAGCACTCATGGTATAAAAAATTAATGGGAGTTTTAAGGGCATAATACATTAAAGAATATAAAATTGCATAGCAAAAAGTTGTTCCATTTGCAAGTCTCTTCATATATTTTGATCCCCCAAAGGAGAAAGACTTAACGCAGGACTATGATTTGATCAACACTTTTAAACCCTTTCCAGTCTCCTTTAAAAACAGAGGGAAAATAAGTCATAGACTAGGAGCCTTTAGCAGGCCATATCTAGACAGAAGTTGATGATTTGTGCTGTTTCCTTTGAATAATGTTCACTGAAAGATTCTATTTATGGACTGAATCTTGTTTTCTATCTATCCAATGAGATGAAGTGGTGTGAACATATACTTATTTTTGTAAAAATGAGAGATAAATNCTTTGGGAGGGTAAGCATGGCACTTGTAAGACAGACCCAGAGCTGGGTCTTCAGTCAGCCTTCACAGGCTGCTAGATAGCTTCTTGCAGAGAAGGCAGTGGCACTCCACTCCAGTCCTCTTGCCTGGAAACTTCCACGGATGGAGGAGCCTGGTAGGCTGTAGTCCATGGGGTCGCTAAGAGTCGGGCACGAATGAGCGACTTCACTTTTGCTTTTCACTTTCATGCATTGGAGAAGGAAATGGCAACCCACTCCAGTGTTCTTGCCTGGAGAATCCCAGAGACAGAGGAGCCTGGTGGGCTGCCATCTATGGGGTCGCACAGGGTTGGACATGACTGAAGCAACTTAGCAGCAGCAGCAACGATATTTCAATTAAAAATGTCTAAAATTTTAAAAATGAGAGAGTAAATATAAAGAAAAATATTAATGAAACTGTATAGTAGTACAAGTTATGGCAATATTTGAGCATTTTATTTGAAAAACAAATATTTGAGAAGAACTTATTAACATATAAATGATGCATATACCATGGTTCTTCAAACATTTGTTTTTTAAAGCAGATTAGACACATCCCTGGTTGGCACTACCAGTGGCTTAGCACATTTTTTCTTTATAGATCCCCTCTTCCCCACAAAAAATTTATCTGTTTTTCCCCAATACAAGGGCTTTATGGGACTTTCCTAATTACTTGAGCCAAATTAAATAAAGTTTTATAGTAACATAAACCTAAGGTGGAGTATTAGTCCCCAAAAGAATAACATTGCCCCAGAAAATTAGGCAATTGTTTTATGACAAGTAAACTTAGATGAGGGGACTTGTTTGGAAAGCTTGTGATATCCTTGAATATCTAGTGCAATTGATGGAGAATAAATATAATCATATCTACATGCCAATCCTCTAGTCAATTCTCTTTCACTCTGGCTTTTTCTGCCATTGTAAAATATGAATGGAAGGAGACAAACAAAAAGTGCTGCAGGGATCTCTACTCAATACTCTGTAATGACATATATGGGAAAATAATCTGAAAAAAAATGGATATATGAATGTGTATAACTGATTCACTTTGCTGTATAGCAGAAACTAACACAGCATTTTAAATCAGCTATAGTCCAATAAATTTTAAAAAAAACCTTAGAAGATAAAAAAAAATGAGAAAGGAAAAAGAATTACTAAATGTGACAGTGATATGAAGAGAGATTGGAAAGTAGGTTGATGGGCTGAAATAAATAGAGAAGGAAAAAATTAAAATGGGTAGCATCTTGGTGGAGAAAGGGTGTTACAGATAACCTATTCCAGGAGAATGCAAAATATATATCCTTTGGAAATTAATTGACAGATGTGAGTTCCACTGTTGGCCTCACAGCTTAGCAGCTGCAAGCCTGAATTTCTCCATGCATGTAATTCATCTGGAAAAAACACAGGAATAGGGAAGGTAGGGGACTATGATAGCGAGTGGCTCTAGATGATTGACTGAGACAGTATTCCCCTCTCTAAGAGAATTTGGAAGTCATGATTTTTGTTAAAAGTAATTAGAGTCTATAGCAATTATTTTCATGGAGATCCATCAAATTATATCTGTTGTTCAGTTGCCAAGTCATGTCCAACTCTTTGCTACCCCGTGGACCTCAGCATGCCAGTCCTTCCTTGGGTCCCTGTCCTTCACTGTCTCCTGGAGTTTGCTCAAACTCATGTCCATTGAATCAGTGATCCCATCCTCAGTTGCCCCTTTCTCTTCCTGCCCTCAATCTTTCCCAGCATCAGTCTTTTCCAGTAAATTGGCCCTTCTCATCAGGTGTCCAAAATATTGGTGCTTCAGCTTTAGCATCAGTCCTTCCAATGAATATTCAGGGTGGATTTCCTTTAGTATTGACTGGTCTTTTGTCAGACAAATATTTTCAGAGCACAGCTAGAGATTAACATAATCATTTTTTCATGAAAAAAAGCACAGGTGATATTTTTCAAGGGTCTATCAAATATTAAATTGAAGTTTAAAATCATGCCCATCTTTGCCCATGAAGATTCAGGTTTCTCTTGAAGTTTAAAAAATGTAGGCCTCTTTCCATGCATCCTATTGACTTTAGAGTGGCAGGGTTCAGGCACTGCTCTCAGTCAGCTGCACTAAAAGGAGAAGATGTTGGCCAAATTGCACATCCTAGAGCCATGAGTGGTATTTTCAATATAAAATATGTTCCCCTACAAGTGATTAGCTCTAATCACCCTAAATTTCTTTCAGATCCTGGGCCTATGGGATCTAAGCTAATTTGCATGTTTGTCATAAGGGCTGGCTTTGTGCTGAAAATCTGGCACCATCATGTTAGGAAATGCAATTTAAACAATGTCATCTTTATTAAGTGAGGACAGTCCCCTAAGTCTGACAGCCAGTGATTAAGAGTACGTAGGATGGGAGGAGAGCAGCATATTGACAGGTCTTGGTGGAGTACAGCAGGGTTTGCTTGGGGTCAGTACACATGTGGCAAACAGCAGGTATGATGGAGGCAGTGTGGAGAAGTGAGCAGATGGAGTCCAGATTTGGCAGAATGGGGATCCCACACTCATTCTTGACATGTAAGTAAGAGAGGGCTGGAGATTTAAGATGAAACCAGTGTGTCTAATGCGATAGCTAATCAAAGAAATCAGACAGACCTCTCTGTCCAAAGCAGAAATTGGCTGATTTAGCCTTTTCTGACTGCCTAAAGTATAGGAGACAGGCCCTCAGTCATGGAAAACCTTTTGGTATTTCCTTGAAACACCAAAAGCAGCTCATCACAGTGTATTAAGGAAGCTTTTTAGGGAACCAGAAATGTCAGCTTTCGACATCAAGAATATCCTTAAGACCCTTAAAGCTTACAATTTTCTTAGGTCACAAATTTCAGAGAGTCTTAGGATAGAATACATTTTCAGGTCACTAATTTAGTGAAAACAACAATAAGAAAGCATGCTGTAACTGGCAAATTCTGTGCAACTGAAGAGTAGACTCATTAATGAATGATCCAGCCTTGAGTTGTTGAGTGGTATTCCAAGCAGCCCAGCAAGGCATGCCTTGAGAAAGGAGCAGGGAAGTCAGGGGTCTACTCAGATGCTGAAGGCCAAACGTTTATGCCTGATTCAGCCAGAGCACCCTCATTTTCTTTTTACCAATGTCCACATTTTCTTTTTAAATTAGAGGCATTTCTGAGGTTATATTCACCTTAAGAATCATTTACATGGCTCAGTCTCCCCATTTCCCTTGGAAGATTTGAACAAGCCTTTGTCTTGTTACTGTCTAATTTGAGTATATGCAGTGATCCAGAGACAATCCCAGCTCTCTTGGAAGTTGCAGTTCACTGGGGTGAAAGTGGAAGACATCTGAGTATTAGGCATAGCATCACCAGAGAATACAGTAGGAGGCGCTCTAGATCGGTGTGGAGTGCTCCAATGCATCTTTAAAATTCCAGATTCTCCCGAAGTCTATAACTATCTCTTATTCCCCACAGGGTCCCAGAGGTCCCCGTGGGTTCTCAGATGCTCTGACAGACAGTGGCCTTATTGCAGGTGACTTGGAAATGCCACTTGTATGAAGGCTACCTGGTGGGCTTGCTAGACCACCTCCTAGCAGCAGATCCACTCACCAGAGGATTAATCTGGACCAGGCTCCTCACAGGAAGTACACATGAAGTCATCATAGGCAGAAACATCTGTTTCCCATCACCAACCTGCTCCCACCTCAGGTGTCATAAGTTCTGCCTTTGGTCTCCTAATGTTTTAGCTCAAAACCCCTACGTGTCTTCCAGGAGCACCTCACTCATCAGGAGAAGCTGAAGTTCCTGTGAGACCTGCTCCCAAACCATTTTCTTTTTTAAGTAATTAATTTTTAATCGGAGGATAATTGCTTTACAATAAATGCTGTGTTGGTTTCTGCCATACATCGACATGAATCAGTCATAGGTACACATATGGCCCCTCCCTTTTGACAGAAAGCATGTTTCCCCACTTTCAATGGTGCAATGCCCTTGGTCTTGAGAAAGAATTCCCTGGTGTCCACATGGTGGAAAGAGTGTAGAGAAAGAGGTAGATTTTCACTCAGATCTAGAGTCATCCTTGCACAAACACACAGAAAGGGAAAGAGAAATATATATATATATATACATACACATATATATGCTGCTGGTAAGTCGCTTCAGTCGTGTTCGACTCTGTGCGACCCCGTAGACGGCAGCCCACCATGCTCCTCCATCCCTGGGATTCTCCAAGCAAGAGTACTCGAGTGGGTTGCCATTTCCTTCTCCAATATATATGTATATGTG
>SJYQ01001723.1:610918-623539 GCA_006410935.1 Redunca redunca | reverse complement strand
ACAATTTCCTTTGTGGAAAATTGTTTGATAGAGAAACATGAAGTGAAGTGAGAACATGTAACAAGGTCTGACTCACCTAGGGCTCAGAAAGTTACCTCTGAGGTGCCAAGGAGAGAAGAGAGTGGTCTCAGCATGGGAAAGATCCTGAGGCAGTATGGGGCCTGACATAGTCAAAAACTGAAGGAAGGCCAGTGCAGATAGAGATGATAGCATAAAGGGGAGAAGAATACGTGCAGAGATATCTTGGAGAGATAAGTGGGCGCCGGTCATCAGGAGCCTCGTAGGCTAAGGCACAGGTTGAATTCATTCTAGGGAGCAGCAGTGAGCTGATGGACTGCAATTTGTTGTATTTACTGAAAGTGAAGAAAGGTAACGATGGGTGTGGGCATATGAGTTATGGAATCTATGGCAGTCATTCAGGGGAGAAATAATGTTGTGTCACATTAGCTACAGGCAACGGACATGGGATGTATGGATGAATTCAAGGGATATTTTGGTGGTAGAATCAATGAAACTTAGCTGGATTCCATCATAAGAGGAAGAGATTTTAAAACTGACTTCAAGATTTGTCATCTGAAAATATGATTCTTGACTGAGATGGGGAAGATGAGAAAGAGTGCATCATGAGTTCAGCATTGGACATGCTGAATCTGTGATTTTCCTGAGCCCCAGATCCAGAGCTGCTGTTACATACAGGTGACGTGCTTCATGGATCCAGGGGGCTTCTGCCAAGAACACAGAGATCAGTATTACCTAAGTAGCCCTGGAACTCTACCTTCAGGTTCCCAAAATTCTACGGCTATAGCTGGCCATTTTTGAAAAGTAATTTTCTCTAGAATTCCTTTGAGGAAGGTCATGCCTGTGACTTTGATGTCAGGTGTTAATGGTACCCAGACTGTAAAGGAGACATAAAAAGAAAAACAAAATCAAAGGGAAAGGGGGAAAGGTTTGCTTCCCCTTGGGACATCCTTAAGTTCTTACTTCAGGAAGAAAAGAGGGGTGTGTGTTGATGTTTCTCAATGTTCAATACATCTTTAAAATTCCATTGACAATTAGCAACAATGAGAGACTTTCTCACATTCTTCTAGCACATTTCAGAAGGTGATGACCAACCAGGACTTCTCAGAAGTCAAGTGAGGCCTCTTTCATTTTTTGAAAGTCCTGCTATATCAAAAATAAATACCAAAACAGAGACACAGGATTATGCCATAATTTAAATGTACTTTAGAGAAATTAATGCTTTTAATAAGCATATAATGCCATATAATTAAGCCATTCATGAAGACAGTGAGATATTGATAAACAGTATCAACTCATTGTTCAGTATAGGCATTGTGAATTGGTAAAAAGTGTAAAAATATAATGTCCAAAACACTTAAAAAACAGTTTTGGACAGTAGAGAATGAGCATGTGCTAGAGTTTTCACAATATAGCATCTGAATCATTAATAGAGAAACAGAAGGATGGCAACACCAGTTCAAAAGGAGAATATGAGGGACTTCCCTAGTGATCCAGCGATGAAGACTCCATGTTCCCAACTCAGGGAGCCCAGATCTGATCCCTGATCAGGGAAATTAGATCCCGCATGCCGCAACTAAGACCCTACACATCCAAATTTTAAAAAAAGAAAAGAAAAAGGAAACTTGGGATGTTTATGGTCAATGGGAAATCCAGAAATGTTGACAGAAGATTAATAAATTAGACACTCACTGGTGAGTAAGCCACAGAGCCAGGAAAGTATCATCTTTGGCTGTCTTGTCTCAGAATCAGGAAAGAAATTCAGCCCACCTTATCAGTTTCAGAGAATTGTAAAAATTCTGGACCTTAATCAATTGTGCAAAACACGTTACACACCCCTAGAGAGTCAGGTCTCTTTTTAACAGGCTTGTTAGGCAGTGCTTCACCAGGGCACTAAAGGATTCATACTCATCCTTTTGCCTGTTTCTTGCTGTGGATAATTTTTCTTGGCAGGATACAAATTTAAAACCTCACAATGGGCATTTTCTGCCTGCAGTCTCGTCCCTGTGTCTCCATGATCAGCTGTTGTTTGGGACCAGGAGCCCAGTGCAAATAGCCCATCTTACTCTCCCCAGATGCATCCCAGTTTTAACATTCAACTCCACAAAGACCAGTCAGTTGCACTGGGATCCAAACTGAAAAAATACTCTTGAACAGTCAAATTGTCTGATAGTGAACTGCAGATTTATCAAGCAGATTTCTCATGCTTAAAAGTACTGCTGTGCTCTCCTGCTTGGAGGTGACAATTCATCAGAGAAAGCTGTTGAAGAGGTGAGAAGAGGCAGGCTAAAGTGAAGTAAAGCTTTTTAGACATGGAACTTGAGGAGGGAAATTCAGTAAGGAGAAGCAAGGAGAGATTGAAATTTTTATATAATAAAAGAGATGATCTCATAATGTTATTTTTAGAAATGAAAATTTTATGGTTATAACCAAAACATACCCTTCTAGTCCTGCATGCTCCTCCATAGTGAATACTAATAGGGGATGAATGGGGAGTACACTTTTATGTTTGAAATCTACATATACTATTCATCATTTTTCTAGAGTTCTATTAAATCTAAAAAACTTATGCTAGCATGGTTTCAATATACATCCATTATTTTTAAAACCAATTCTAAATTTTCTTTGAAAATAGATTACAAGAACATTACAGGGAAAGTTACAAATACAACATTGAAAAATTCTAAATATTCACTCCAAATCAGTTACTAGTCTTTTCCAATTCAGCATCAATCCTGAAAAATACCCAGACAATCCAGAAATCGATGTGTCCCCAGAGTCGTATGCAAATACTCTTCTGAGCTCTGGTTTACTTTTTTAAAAAGTACTGAGAACAGACCCGTCACCTGAATTTTCTGAGGTGGGCTGTGCTATGCTGTGCTCAGTTGCTTCAGTTGTGTCCGACTGTTTGCAACCGCAGACAGTCACCCACCCGGCTCCCCTGTCCATGGGACTCTCCAGGCAAGAATACTGGAGTGGGTTGCTGTGCCCTCCTCCAAGGGATCTTCCCAATCCAGAGATTGAATCCATGTCTCTTGAGTCTCCTGCCGTGTCAGGTAAATTCTTTACTGCTGAGCCGCAAGGGAAGCCCTCAGAGGTGCATTGCTAAAGGCAATTTTAACTGCCTTATCAACAGGACCCACCAACCTCACCTGGGAGGACTGGGGTTCACTTAACCCAAGCTTTATGTTTCAGTCAAATCCCTACTTGGTTGAACTTTAAGATAATCCTGGATTTTAACCGACTGTTTATTTGATAAAAACTATACACATGCTCCTGAGCTTTAATTTTTCTCTAGATGGGTCCTTATTTCGCTTTATTTATCCTTATGTCTCCAACACATATCCAAGTGAATGTCACAAACATGGAAGATACTCAATAAATACCTGGGACTTGACTGGCTACACACACTGGGTACAGTTTCTGGTGTGGCAAACCATGGCAGATGGTAAACAAAAAACTGTGGAAAATTCTTAAAGAGATAGGAATACCAGACCACCTTACCAGCCTCCTGAGAAACCTGTATGCAGATCAAGAAGCAACAGTTAGAACTGGACATAGAATAATGGGCTGATTCCAAATTGGGAAAAGAGTATGTCAAGGCTGTGTATTGTCACCCTGCTTATTTAGCTTCTATGCAGAGTACATCATGAGAAATGCTAGGCTGGATGAAGCACAAGCTGGAATCAAGACTGCCAGGAGAAATATCAGTAACCTCAGATATGCAGATGACACCACCCTTATGGCAGAAAGTGAAGAGGAACTAAAGAGCCACTTGGTGAAGGTGAAAGATAAGAGTGAAAAAAGTTGGTTTAAAACTCAAAATTCAAAAAACAAATATCATGGCATCTGGTCCCATGCCAGATGGGATGGGATGGGACCATTACTTCATGGCAGATAGATGGGGAATAAATGGAAACAATGACAGACTTTATTTTCTCAGGCTGCAAAATTACTGTGGATGGTGTCTGCAGTTATGAAATTAAAATATGCTTGCTTCTTAAAAGAAAAGTTTTGACAAATCTAGATAGCATATTAAAAATCAGAGACATTACTTTGCCGACAAAGGTCCATCTAGTCAAAGCTATGGTTTTTCCAGTAGTCAAGTATGGATGTGAGAGTTGGACATTAATAAGGCTGAACACTGAAGAATTGATACTTTTTAACTGTGGTGTTGGAAAAGACTCTTGAGAGTCCCTTGGACAGCAAGAAGATCAAACCAGTCAATCCTAAAGGAAATCAATCCCAATTATCCATTAGAAGGACTGATGCTAAAGCTGAATCTCCACTACTTTGGGCACTTGATACAAAGAGCCAGCTCACTGAAAAAGACCCTGATACTGGGAAAGACCAAAGGCAGGAAGAGCGGGGATGACAGAAGATAAGATGACAGGATGGCATCACTTACTCAATGGACATGAGTTTGAACAAGCTCCAGAAGATGGTGAAAGACAGTGAAGCCTGGCTTGCTGCAGTCCATGGGGTCACAAAGAGTTGGATATGACTGAGTACTGGAACAACAAAACTCTAAACAGTACACAGTGAATGCCAAAGTGAGAAGGGTTGTATGATGACTGGAACGGGCATCCAGTACTTTTTTATGGAAAACCTCAGAAGATGTAAACCAATCAGAGTGACAGGAAACCCAGGAAGGCATGTGTCTATTTCCTTTAATGGCATAGGTGCTATGGACTGAAGGTTTGTGCCTGACCCATAAATTCATATGTTGAAGTGTGATGGTATTGAGAGGTGGGGCCTTTGGGAGCTGATTAAGTCATGAAAGAGTTGGCTTACAACTCAACACTCAGAAAACTAAGATCATGGCATCTGGTCCCATCACCTCATGGTGAATAGATGGGGAAACAGTGGAAACAGTGACAGACTTTATTTTGGGAGACTTCAACATCACTGCAGATGGTGACTGCAGCTGTGAAATTAAAAGACGCTTGCTCCTTGGAAGAAAAGTTATGACCAACCTAGACAGCATATTAAAAAGCAGAGACTTACTTTGCCAACAAAGGGGCGTCTAGTCAAAGCTATGGTTTTTCCAATAGTCATGTATGGATGTGAGAGTTGGACTATAAAGAAAGCTGAAGTCCAAATTGATGCTTTTGAACTGTGGTGTTGGAGAAGACTCTTGAGAGTCCCTTGCACTGCAAGGAGATCCAACCAGTCCATCCTAAAGGAGATCAGTCCTGGGTGTTCATTGGAAGGACTGATGCTGAAACTGAAACTCCAATACTTTGGCCAGTTGATGTGAAGCGCTGACTCATTTAAAAGACCCTGATGCTGGGAAAGATTGAGGTCAGGGGGAGAAGGGGACAACAGAGCATAAGATGGCTGGATGGCATCACCGACTCAATGGACATGGGTTTGGGTGCACTCCGGGAGCTGGTGATGGACAGGGAGGCCTGGCGTGCTGCGTTTCATGGGGTCACAATGAGTCACACATGAATGAGTGACTGAACTGAATTGAACTGATGCTGAAGCTGAAATATCAATACTTTGGCCACCTGATGGGAAGAACTGACTCATTGGAAAACACCCTGATGCTGGGAATGGTGGGAGGAGAAAAGGACGACAGAGAATGAGATGGTTCAATGGCATCACTGTCTCAATGGACATGAGTTTCAGTAAGCTCCGGGAGTTGGGATAGACAGGGAAGCCTGGCATGCTGTAGTCCATGGGGTCGCAAAGAGTCAGATAGGACTGAGCAACTGAACTGAACTGAACTAGGTCACAAAGATGGAGCCTTCATGAATGGGATTCATGCCCTTGTTAGAGACACCAGAGATGCTCTCTCTTCATCATGTGAGGGCACAGTGAGAAGATGACCATCTGCGAACCAAAAAGTGGATCTTCACTAGTCACCAAATCTGCTGACATCTGGATCTTGGACTTCCTAGCCTTCAAACTGTAAATTTCTGTTGTTTAAGTCATCCAGTAAATGATATTCTTGTTATAACAACATGAGCAGACTGATACAAGAAGAGACCACAGTTCCAGGGTGATACAACTCCTTTAAGAAAGAAAAGCTTGAGGGAAATGGTGAATGAAGGCCTTTACTACATGCTCACCCAGGAGACTTGAGAAAGTAGGGTGCCTCTTGCTTAGTAGTTTTGGTTCCTTGGGTAGGATATAATATCCTTGTCAAGTTCTAATTCTAAGAATGAGGCTTTTATTTCACTTCTTCAGAAACTTTGGTGATTGGGGAGAAAGGGTAGTCATTTAACACCAACTTTCACCCAACCCACTCCAGTACTCGTGCCTGGAAAATCCCATGGATGGAGGAGCCTCGTAGGCTTCAGTCCATGGGGTTGCGAAGAGTCAGACACGACTGAGCAACTTCACTTTTATTTTCACTTTCATGCATTAGAGAAGGAAGTGGCAACCCATTCCAGTGTTCTTTCCTGGAGAATCCCAGGGACAACAGAGCCTGATGGGTTGCCGTCTTTGGGATCGCACAGAGTCGGACACGACTGAAGTGACTTAGCAGCAGCAGCAGCTTCACCCCAGTCCAAGGTCTGAAAAGCCAGTTGCAGACACTTTAAAAACTGAAAATTGAACACAACTAGCTGATTGTTCTTCCTGTATTTTTTTTAATTGAAGTAAAGTTGATTTACAATGTATTAGTTTTAAGTGTACAGTAGGGTGATTCACTTATCTATCTATTTATCTACCTATTTATCTTCTTTTTCAAATTCTTTTCCTATATCAGTTCAGTTCAGTCGCTCAGTCATGTCTGACTCTTTGCCAGCCCATGAATCGCAGCACGCTAGGCCTCCCTGTCCATCCCCAACTCCCAGAGTTCACTCAGACTCACGTCCATCAAGTCAGTGATGTCATCCAGCCATCTTATCCTCTGTCGTCCCCTTCTCCTCGTGCTCCTAATCCCTCCCAGCATCAGAGTCTTTTCCAATGAGTCAACTCTTGGCATGAAGTGACCAAAGTACTGGAGTTTCAGCTTTAGCATCATTCCTTCCAAAGAAATCCCAGGGCTGATCTCCTTCAGAATGGACTGGTTGGATCCCCTTGCAGTCCAAGGGAATCTCAAGAGTCTTCTTCAACACCACAGTTCAAAAGCATCAATTCTTTGGCACTCAGCTTTCTTCACAGTCCAACTCTCACATCCATACATGACCACTCGAAAAACCATAGCCTTGACTAGACGGCCCTTTGTTGGCAAAGTAATGTCTCTGTTTTTCAATATGCTATCTAGGTTAGTCATAACTTTCCTTCCAAGGAGTAAGCGTCTTTTAATTTCATGGCTGCAGTCACCATCTGCAGTGATTTTGGAGCCCAGATCCACTTTTTGGTTTGCAGATGGTCATCTTCTCAATGTGCCCTCACATGATGAAGAGAGAGCAGTCTGACACTGTTTCCACTGTTTCCCCATCTATTTCCCGTGAAGTAATGGGACCAGATGCCATGATCTTCGTTTTCTGAATGTTGAGCTTTAAGCCAACTTTTTCACTCTCCTCTTTCACTTTCATCAAGAGGCTATTTAGTTCCTCTTCACTTTCTGCCAAAGGGTGGTGTTATCTTCATATCTGAGCTTATTGATGTTTCTCCTGGCAATCTTGATTCTAGCTTGTGCTTCTTCCAGCCCAGCGTTTCTCATGATGTACTCTGCATAGAAGTTAAATAAGCAGGGTGACAATATACAGCCTTGACGTACTCCTTTTCCTATTTGGAACCAGTCTGTTGTTCCATGTCCAGTTCTAACTGTTGCTTCCTGACCTGCATACAGATTTCTCAAGAGGCAGGTCAGGTGGTCTGGTATTCCCATCTCTCTCAGAATTTTCCAGTTTATTGTGATCCACAGAGTCAAAGGCTTTGGCATAGTCAATAAAGCAGAAATAGATGTTTTTCTGGAACTCTCTTGCTTTTTCCATGATCCAGCGGATGTTGGCAATTTGATCTCTGGTTCCTCTGCCTTCTCTAAAACCAGCTTGAACATCTGGAAGTTCACAGTTCACATACTGCTGAAGCCTGGCTTGGAGAATTTTGAGCATTACTTTACTAGCATGTGAGATGAGTGCAATTGTGTGGTAGTTTGAGCATTCTTTGGCACTTTTCCTATATGGGCTATTACAAAATATTGACTATAGTCTCTGCTGGTTTCCATTATCTTATTTTTTTTTCTATCTGCTAATAATTAACAGTAAAAACAAGGAGGATTGACAAGGAAAGGAAAAGAAACCTGCAGTGAACTCAAAACCTTTTCTTGAAGAAGAACTCCAATCAGTAGGTATCATTTGTGCCCTCTGAGAAAAGCCAGCACAGAGGGGCTCTAATGGAGGGAGAAAACCATTAAGAAACTAAGCATAATTAACCATCAGAATTCATTAGTGAAACTATCAAGGTGCTTAACTAATTCTACAGATTTAAAATTAGGCTTAGTTTCCAGAAATAGACACACAGGGGAGGTTTCTTCTGGTACAGCAGTTAGGGGCATCTGAGAAGCTCCTTTTGTCTACAGGATGATCTTCAGGTACTGGTATGTTCTTTGTAAATCTTGCTCTCTCCACAGCTGAGAGAGACCCCATCCTAGTCCGCATAATCAGTGCTCCTCTTTGGCAAAAGGAGCTTGGAAAGTAAGATTCTTAACATTCGGGGCTTCGTTCACTTATTTACTTATTCATTCATTTAACAAACACTGACTGAATACTTTAGATGTGCCAGGCCCCAATGCAGATACTGAAAATAGAGACAGAGACAAGACAGGAAAAACTCTGCTCTCGGGAACTCACATTCTCAAGCAGGGGTAGGTAATTTTTTTTCTGTGAAAGGGCCAGATAGTAAATATTTTAGGCTCTGCAGGCCATGTGATCACTGTTTCAACTCAACACTGCTGTTAGAGCATCAAAGCAGAAATAGACAAAATACACATATAAATGTAGTAGCTGTGCTTCAATATAACTTTATTTATAAAAATAAGTAGAGGTTGAGATTTGACCGTGAGCCATAGTGTGCTGATCCCTTTTCCAGACATTCATGATCATTGACCTTCCCTTTACATTTCCCCCATTTTCAGTTTTAGTAGCCTGTGATACTTGCCACTCATTTTCCCAGCCACCTTGTTTTCAGGGGCAACCATTTTGCACATTGAAATAGAGCAGGGGTCTGCTCCTTGCTGTGAGATTTCCCTGATGCTCCCCAGGTTCTAACAATTGAAAACACCAGGCAGATCCACCCATGTTTGATTAGCTTCTGGGTTCATCATCATCTGCCTTTGCACACCTGCTAGACTTTGTATCACTAAGTATATGTAGACTCCCCTGGTACCAGAGGAAGTATTAGACTATTATTATTTTTTTGCCTGTCCCTACCAATCTTTATTTTCTCCTAAGACCTCAAATTGTTAGGGGACCAGTAAGCACTCTAAGTGTCTGCAGTTCTAATTTCTGGATCTAGTCTAGACCCTATGAACCAGAAACAACACAGCCATGTCTCAAAGGTTATCAACCCTTTAAATTCACATAACTTTCATATTGTTTGCTAACTTGCATTATAATGGATAAAGAGAGGCAAAAGAAAACGTATGTATGTGTAGATGGTTGTGTGCGGTGGTAGTCAAAGTGTGATGGGAGAAAGTGTAGTAATGGACTTGTAAAAATGTAGTGTAAATACAATGAGGTTAGAGAACACTTTGTGATCTCAACAGTTGGCATTCCATTAGGACACAAAACTGTCTTTGTTGGAAAAAGTCTCCACAGTCTTTCCCTTTCTTGCTGGGCAACATTGCAGGGTAGGGTGTTTTCTTAACTGAGGGAAAAAATTTGCAAGTCCTTAGACCAGTACAGTGGGGAGAGTGAGGACAAACAGAGGCAGAGGGTTAAGATGGTTACAAAGATGGTACCAGTGTGGTGGTAGAAGGTTAGCTCAAAACTGTCCTCCATAAGCTCTGCAAAACCCACAAAGATTTGGCATGAGGAATTTTTGTTGATAATTGGGTAGTGACAATGGGGAAGGATACGTGTTTGCCTGGGGTTCATATGAAAATGTAATGAATACGTTGAAGATGAAGAGGCAGAGGAAGCAGGAGAATTTAAGACTTCCAGAAATTCTTGAAAAACATTTGAATGGGCTTCCAGACTGTCTAATCTCAAGGAGCAGGAAAGTATGGTAAAAGGTAACCTTTTACATCTCAAGGAGTAGGCAGGCTCAGAATTAACATCTCTGATTTGCATGAGAAAATATCCAAAATAAAACTGCATTTATTTCAAATGTAAGATATCTTAATTAAGCTAGTCTTATAATTTTTGTGGATAAGAAAAAGCCAGTCTTGGAATTTCTAATTTTCTTTTCTACACTCTTGTCTCTCTAGTGGGAACTTCTTTCTCTGTATCAACCAGCACTCTATTTTGTCCCATCATTCCATCAGAATAAAACTACACTTCTCAGGAGTGTGACCCAGAGCCTTGAGATGAAGGCTTAACATGATTAAAATGGGATTTTGTGAACCAACTAGCAAGCGGAGTGTATGCTAGATTCATTCAAGTGTCCTTAAGACCTCATCAAGGCAGAAACATTTAAGCTTGATTTCTTCCACATATCTGATGCTTCTCCTGCTGCTAAGTTGTGTCAGTCGTGTCTGACTCTGTGCGACCCCATAGACGGCAGCCCACCAGGCTCCCCAAACCCTGGGATTTTCCAGGCAAGAACACTGGAGTGGGTTGCCATTTCTTTCTCCAATGCGTGAAGGTGAAGTCACTCAGTCATGGCCGACTCTCAGTGACCCCATGGACTGCAGCCCACCAGGCTTCTCCATCCATGGGATTTTCCAGGCAAGAGTACTGGAGTGGGTCGCCAGTGCCTTCTCCAACATTTCTTATAGCTAATGATGCTTTAAATAAATCAAAGGATGATACTCTTAACCATGGAAAATTTCATGAACATTTTATATTACAAAAACTAAATAACCAAAATAATTATGAGAGTGAAAGAAAACTGCAACACGTATTGACAGACGCGCAGAGCACAGGCGGCTGCAACGACGCACAGAGCACGGCCGAGAGGAGCCATCCCACATCCGAGGTCAGGGGCAGAAGTCGGGAGGACCCCACGCCAGAGGGGCGGCAGCCAAGAGGAGCTACCCCACGTCCGAGGTTAGGGGTGGCAGCTGAAAGGAGTTATCCCACGTCTGAGGTCAGGGTTCGGCAGGTGAGAGGAGCTATGCCGTGTCCAAGTCCAAGGTCAGGGGCGGCGGCCAAGAGTGTCAGGCTGCAACAGTGCAAGAACAACCTAAAGGAGCTACCCCACGCCCGAGGCCAGGAGCGGCGGCAAGGAGGAGCGACCCCACGTCCAAGGAGCAGTGGCTGCAAGGGCGTCGGAGGGCCTAGAGGAGCTAGGTCGGGAGGGGCGGCAATGAGGAGATACCCCTCGTCCAAGGTAAGGAGCGCAGGCTGCACTTTGCTGGAGCAGCTGTAAAGAGATATCCCACGTCCAAGGTAAGAGAAACCCAAGTAAGACGGTATGTGTTGCAAGAGGGCAGACACACTGAAACCATAATCACAGAAAACAGTCAATCTAATCACACTAGGACCGAAGCCTCGTCTAACTCAATGAAACTAAGCCATGCCCTGTGGGGCCACCCAAGACGGTTGGGCATGGTGGAGAGGTCTGACACAATGTGGTCCACTGGAGAAAGGAAGGGAAAACCACTTCAGTAGTCTTGCCTTGAGAACCCCATGAACAATATGAAAAGGCAAAATGATAGGATACTGAAAGAGGAACTCCCCAGGTCAGTAGCTGCCCAATATGCTACTGGAGATCAGGGGAGAAATAACTCCAGAAAGAATGAAAGGATGGAGCCAAAGCAAAAACAATACCCAGTTGTGGATGTGACTGGTGATAGAAGCAAGGTCCGATGTTGTAAAGAGCAAATTTGCATAGGAACCTGGAATTTCAGGTCCATGAATCAAGGCAAATTGGAAGTGGTCAAACAGGAGATGGCACAAGTGAACATTGACATTCTAGGAATCAGCGAACTAAAATGGACTTGAATGGGTGAATTTAAATCAGATGACCATTATATCTACTACTGCGGGCAGGAATCCCTTAGAAGAAATGGAGTAGCCATCATGGTCAACAGAAGAGTCTGAAATGCAGTACTTGGATGCAATCTCAAAAAAGACAGAATGATCTCTCTTTGTTTCCAAGGCAAACCATTCAATATCATGGTAATCCACGTCTATGCCCCAACCAGTAATGCTGAAGAAGCTGAAGTTGAACGGTTCTGTGAAGACCTACAAGACCTTTTAGAACTAACACCCCCAAAAGATGTCCTTTTCATTATAGGGGACTGGAAGGCAAAAGTAGGAAGTCAAGAAACACCTGGAGTAACAGGCAAATTTTGCCGTGGAATACAGAATGAAGAAGGGCAAAGACTAATAGAGTTTTGCCAAGAAAATGCACTGGTCATAGCAAACACCCTCTTCCAACAACAAAAGAGAAGACTCTACACATGGACATCACCAGATGGTCAACACCGAAATCAGATTGATTATATTCTTCGCAGCCAGAGATGGAGAAGCTCTATACAGTCAACAAAAACAAGACCAGGAGCTGACTGTGGCTCAGATCATGAACTCCTTATTG
>SJYQ01001723.1:596286-610609 GCA_006410935.1 Redunca redunca | reverse complement strand
CAGGTCAGGAAGCAACAGTTAGAACTGGACATGGAACAACAGACTGGTTCCAAATAGGAAAAGGAGTACGTCAAGGCTGTATATTGTCACCCTGCTTATTTAACTTATATGCAGTACTCTGCATCATGAGAAACGCTGGACTGGAAGAAACACAAGCTGGAATCAACATTGCCGGGAGAAATATCAATAACCTCAGATATGCAGATGATACCACCCTTATGGCTGAAAGTGAAGAGGAACTAAAACGCCACTTGAAAGTGAAAGTGGAGAGTGAAAAAGTTGGCTTGAAGCTCAACATTCAGAAAACGAAGATCATGGCATCTTGTCCCATACCTTCATGGGAAATAGATGGGGAAACAGTGGAAACAGTGTCAGACTTTATTTTGGGGGGCTCCAAAATCACTGCAGATGGTGACTGCAGCCATGAAATTAAAAGATGCTTACTCCTTGGAAAGAAAGTTATGACCAACCTAGATAGCATATTGAAAAGTAGAGACATTACTTTGCCAACAAAGGTCCGTCTAGTCAAGGCTATGGTTTTTCGAGTTGTCATGTATGGATGTGAGAGTTGGACTGTGAAGAAAGCTGAGTGCTGAAGAATTGATGCTTTTGAACTGTGGTGTTGGAGAAGACTCTTGAGAGTCCCTTGGACTGCAAGGAGATCCAATCAGTCCAATATGAAGGAGATCAGCCCTGGGATTTCTTTGGAGAAAATGATACTGAAGCTGAAATTTCAGTACTTTGGCCACCTCATGCGAAGAGTTGACTCATTGGAAAAGACTCGGATGCTGGGAGAGATTGGGGGCAGGAGGAGAAGGGGACGACAGAGGATGAGATGGCTGGATGGCACTGACTCAATGGATGCGAGTCTGCGTGAACTCCAGTAGATGGTGATGGACAGGGAGGCCTGGCGAGCTGCAATTCATGGGGTCGCAAAGAGTCAGACACGACTGAGCAACTGACATGAACTGAACTGATTTACAGTCAGAGGGCTTAATTTTCTTATGATATAATGATTCTTAAACTCTTCATGCATTTAACAAATACCATCTGCCTACTGGTGTTTCCCAGGTGGCACTAATTATAAAGAACCAACCTGCCAATGCAGGAGGTGTAATAGGCACAGGTTCGATCTCTGGGTCAGGAAGATCCCCTGAAGGAGGGCATGGCAACCTACTCCAATATTCTTGCCTGGAGAATCCCATGGACAGAGGACCCTGACAGGTGGCGGTCCACTGGGTCACAAAGAGACGAATACGACAGAAAGGACTTAGCATACACGCATACACATCTTCTTACTGTATGTCAGATGCAGTTCTGGGCATTGATCAGGGGCTCAGTGGGTAAACATAAAAATAAACATAATAGGTAATGATTTATACAATATTATTCAATGGACTTTGATAATGACCTACCAAATTGGCAATGATAAGATTCAATATTGGACTTCCCTGGCAGTCTAGTGGTTGAGAGTCCATCCACCTGTCAATGCAGGGGACACAGAGTTGATCCCTGGACCCTGGAAGGTCCCACATATCCCAGTATAAATAAGCCCAAGTATCTTGACTACTGAAGCCCATGCACCTACAATCCATATTCCACAACAAGAGAAGCTACTGCAGTGAAAAGCCTGTGCACCACAGCTAGAGGGTAGCCCCTGCTTGCTGCAACTAGAGAAAGCCCGCCCACAATAGCAAAGACCCAACACAGCCAAAAACAAACAAATAAATAAATATAAATAAAAATTTTTTAAATCTTTAAAAGAAAGACTCAAAATTAACAAAACTTTTGTGGGAAAGTATCTTTCCACCTGGTGGTGGAGAGTTGATTATTTGCTAGCTTTCTGGAGGGTTGTTTGCCAGTATGTATCAAAATGTATCTACCCATGGACATCATCACTTTGTATCTACACATGGACTTCACCAGATGGTCAATACCAAAATCAACTTGATTCTATTCCTTGCCACCAAGGATGGAGAAGCTCTATACAGTCATCAAAAAACAAGGCTGGGAGCTGACTATGGCTTGTATCAGGAACTCCTTATTGCAAAATTCAGACAAATCAAAGAACATACGGAAAACCACTAAGCCATTCAGGCATGACCTAAATCAAATCCCTTATGATTATATAGTGGAAGTGACAAATAGATTCAAGGGACTAGATCTGATAGAGTGAGTGAAGAACTATGGACAGAGGTTCACAATATTATACAGGAGGTGGTAACCAAACCCCAAGAAAAAGAAATGCAAGATGGCAAAGTGGTTGTCTGAGGAGACCTTACAAATAGCTGATAAAAGAAGAGAAGTGAAAGGCAAGGGAGAAAGGGAAAGATATATCCATCTGAATGCAGAGTTCCAAAGAATAACAAGGAGAGATTAAAAACCAAAAAGTCCTAAGTGAACAATGCAAAGAAATAGAGGAAAGTGATACAATGCAAAAGACTAGAGATCTCTTCAAGAAAATTAGAGATAGCAAGGGAACATTTCATGCAATTATGGGACAAAAAAAGACCGAAAAAGTATGGACCCAACAAAAGCAGAAGATATTAAGAAGAGGTGGCAAGAATACAAGGAAAAACTAAACAAAAAATGTCTTAATGACCCGGATAACCACAGTGGTGTGATCACTCACCTAGAGTCAGACATCCTGGAGTGTGAAATCAAGTGGGCCTTAGGAAGCGTTGCTATGAACAAAGGTAGTGGAGGTGATGGAATTCCAGCTGAGCTATTTCAAATCCTAAAAGATGATGCTGTGAAAATGCTCCACTCAACACACCAGCAAATTTGGAAAACTTGGCAGTGGCCCCATGATTGGAAAAGGTCAGTTTTCATTCCAGTCCCAAAGAAGGACAATGTCAAAGAATGCCAAACTATGGCACAATTTCACTCATTTCACATGCTAGCAAGGTGCTGCTCAAAATCCTTCAAGCTAGACTCCAACAGTATGTGACTAAAAACTTTCAGGTGTACAATCTGGATTTAGAAATAGAAGAAGAACCAGAGATCGAATTGCCAACATCCAATGGATCATACAAAAAGCAAGGGAATTCCAGAAAAACATCTACCTCTGCTTTGTTAACTACTCTTAAGCCTTTGGCTGTGTGGATCACACACACACACACACACACACACACAAATTGTAGAAAATTCTTAAAGAGATGGTAATACCAGACCACCTCACCTGCCTCCCGTGAAACCTATATGCAAATCAAGAAGCAACAGTTAGAACCAGACATGGAATAATGGACTGATTCCAAATTGGGAAAGGAATATGTCCAGGCTGTATATTGTCACCCTGCTTATTCAACTTATGTGCAGAGTACACCACGTGAAATTCCACACGAGATGAAGCACAAGCTGGAATCGAGATTGCTGGGAGAAATATAAATAACCTCAGATATGCAGATGACACCACACTTATGGCAGAAAGTGAAGAGGAACTAAAGAGCCTCTTGGTGAAGGTGAAAGAGGAGAGTGAAAAAGTTAGCTTAAAACTCAACATTCAAAAAACGAAGATCACAGCATCAGGTCCCATCACTTCATGGAAAATAGATGGGAAAACAACAGAAACAGTGAGAGACTATTTTCTTGGGCTCCAAAATCACCGTGGACAGTGACTGCAGACATGAAATTAAAAGACGCTTGCTCCTTGGGAAAAAAGCTATGATAAAGCTATTACAAAGCAGAGGCGTCATTTTGGTGACAAAGGTCCATATAGTCAAAGCTATGGTTTTCCCATTAGTCATGTACAGATGTGAGAGTGGGACCATAAAGAAGGCTGAGCACTGAACAATTCATGCTTTCAAACTGTGGTGCTGGAGAAGACTCTTGAGAGTCCCTTGGACAACAAGGAGATCAAACCAGTCAATCCTAAAGGAAATCAGGTCCTGAATATTCATTGGAAGGACAGATGCTGAAGCTGAAGCTCCAATATTTTGGCTACCTGATAGCTGACTCACTGGAAGAGACTGACGGCAGGAGGAGAAGGGGGCGACAGAGGATGAGTTGGCTGGAATGGCATTACCGACGTGATGGACATGAGTTTGAGCAAAATCTAGGAGATAGTGAAGAACAGGGAAGCCTGGCGTGCTGTAGTCTATGGGGTCACAAAGAGTTGGAAAAGACTGAGTGACTGAACAAAAACAAATTAAAATTTAAAACCAGTTAAACATCTGGTCCCATCACTTCATAGGAAATAGACGGAAACAGTGGAAACAGTGTCAGACTTCATTTTGAGGGGCTCTAAAATCACTGCAGATGGTGACTGCAGCCATGAAATTAAAAGATGCTTACTCCTTGGAAGGAAAGTTATGACAAACCTAGAGAGCATATTGAAAAGCAGAGACATTACTTTGCCAACAAAGGTCCGTCTAGTCAAGGCTATGGTTTTTCCAGTGGTCATGTATGGATGTGAGAGTTGGACTGTGAAGAAAGCTGAGCGCTGAAAAACTGATGCTTTTGAACTGTGGTGCTGGAGAAGACTCTTGAGAGTCCCTTGGACTGCAAGGGGATCCAACCAGTCCATTCTAAAGGAGATCAGTCCTGGGTGTGGACTGATGCTCAGGCTGAAACTCCAGTACTTTGGCCACCTCATGCGAAGAGTTGACTCATTGGAAAAGACTCTGATGCTGGGAGGGATTGAGGGCAGGAGGAGAAGGGGACAACAGAGGATGAGATGGCTGGATGGCATCACCAACTCGATGCACATGAGTTTTAGTGAACTCCAGGAGTTGGTGATGGCCAGGGAGGCCTGGCATGCTATGATTCATGGGGTGGCAAAGAGTCGAACACGACTGAGTGACTGAACTGAACTGAACTGAACCTTTACTCAGAAATTCCACATCTAAGACTTTATCTTCCAGTTATATTTACATATTTGTACAAAGCTATGTGTATAAGGATTAGAAATTTAAACTTTTTAACAAACACTGGTGACTATTTAGTTGTTATTAATAACTGAATGGTTCACTCAAATACGGTACATTCAGTCAAAGGAATACTATGATGCTATTAACAAGGAGCCAGATTGTATTTGTTGGTGTGGAAAAATCTTCTCATTATATTGCTATGTTAATGGGGAAAAAAAGCAAGATTTGGACAGTAGCATAACTTGTTCCCATTGTATAAGACTAAGATATATGAGACTAAGGATACACAGGAAATTTCCAATAGTAGTCCTTTTGAATTTAGAGTCTAGGGTGAAGGAGGACTATTTATTATATAATTTCTCCTTTTACAATTTTTGTTAGTCTTTTAGTTGGAAAATGGTGCTTAATTTAGAAAATACCCCATGTACATAAAGTATTTATAAGACCCATCTTGAACACTAGAATAAGCCAAGTTCCCATGAGGGCCATACTGGGAAGGCAATTTCCACAGCCCCTGCAGCTTTAGAGACCAAGGGTTTGGTCCCTCATGGACTTTGAGAGAACCCACCCAGGGGCCATGAAGGCAATTCCATAAATAGAAATACCTGCAATGTAACACCCTTCTAAGCCATCCAGATAGTCCAATCCTCTACACCAGGGTCAGTAAAACCTTCTGTAAAGAGTTAGAAAGCAAAAGTTTTAGGCTTTGGGGGACACATATGGTCTTTCTCATATATTCATACATAAATATATATATGATATACATACAACAGTATATATATTCAATATGACTATATACATATATATGTATATATACATATATATAGAGAGAGAACATTTCACCAAGCTTCCTTTTAAAAACCTGAAAGCCATTCTTAGCTCTCCAGCCATGCAAAAACAGGCCTGCAGACTAGTCTGCCGTCCTCTGCTCTACACCAGTTTACAGCGGGCAGCAGACAGCAGTACGACAGGCACTCTACAGCAAGGAAACAGGCTCACCAACCCTCTCCCTCAACCTGCTACTGGCACATGAGTATTTTTCCTGGGTCCCCATAGACTGATGTCACAGGATATATGCCTCTCTCCGCTCCACTCACCTGCTACTCCCCTGGAGTAGGAAATGGAATCCTAAGTCAGGGCCTGAGTTCTCAGTCTTCTTGTAAAACTGTCCCTCCAGGCCTTTTCCCTATCATCTCTCCCCTTCCTCTTCCCACCCAGCTCCCATTCCACCAGACATGCTATGTCTATCTTCAGGAAAGTCATTTCTCGGTCACACGTTAAGAGGATAAAAGGCAGTCAGAAATAACAGACATCCCCCCTCACTTTCAGGCGGTAGAGGTAGGTTCTCTTCCTTTCCTTATCTCCTCTCCAGGATGAAGGGGAGATATCCCTCCAGGTCCAAACAGGCCTTCTCTGTATATATCTGAACACAACTGAGCTAGGTTTTGTGTGAGTTCTAGGATTTCTGTTCCTAGAATAGCAGTGTCAACTTGCCCTATTTGCTTTAGTGTGTAGGAGGGAAATGTATGCATCTGGGCATTTTATGGAAGAACTATCTGATAGTGATTAAAAGGCACCAAGGGAAAACATTGTTTAAAAAACAAAACAGAACATCTGGCAGCACCCTCAGATTAGTGGAAGAGGAATTTTTGTGTTAGATTTTGACTCAAGAAGATGGGAGAGTCCCGTATCTGATAGATGAGCATGTTGTCTTTATGGCGAAGAATGACAGAAAATTGGGAGGAAGATAAATTATCTCACCTAGGTTGCCTGTGGGTCAGGCAACCTGATGGATCAGAGTAAAGTGGCCTCCTAGGTATCTGAGTTCAGAATAGGTCCACAGAAGAAAATGTGATGCGGTCAGTGGAGGAGGCTGTGCAAAGCACAACACAGATGTGGCTGCTGTGTGTCTAGGCCAACTTCCTGCCTGCAACTAGAGCCTGCTGTTGATGGCACTGTAGGAAGAACCATGAGACCGTGTGAAGCTGCCTGGCTTCACTGTGTATGTGCTCAGTCACTCAGTCATGTCCAACTCTTTGCAACCTCATGGATTATAGCCCGCCAGGCTCCTCTGTCCATGGGGATTCTTCAGGCAAAAATACTGGAGTGGGCTGCCATGCTCTCCTCCAAGGGATCTTCCCAACCCAAGGATCGAACCCTAGGTCTCCTGCGTTGCCGGTGGATTCTTCACTGCCTGTGCCACCAGGGAAGCCCAACCAGCACCAAGCCCAAAGACTTTGGTTCTAAGTTAATTCCATTGCAGATTTAGCCAAGTTACATGTCAATTTCCTCATCTGTAGAATGGAAGGATTGCACGGTAGTGATATTTGATGGCCCTTCCAGCTCAAACATTCTGTAAATCTATGTACTAAATTGAAATTTTCCAATTTTAAGACAGAACTGCAAGCCCAGGTGTTTTCTTGTAGTATTTTTCTGTTCATTGCATATTATTTTTTCAGTTCATCATATTTATTTCCCCTTTTCTATCAATTCACCTGGAAACAAAAGGAATATGATACAATGAGTCATCTTATACAATTTTTTATTTAACAGAAAGAACATGGTTCTCATCCTCATCAAGCTCAGTCCAGAGTCAGAATCAGACAAGTTAACAATAATGTAAATAGAACTATGAAAGTAGAGAATTAATCTTTTAAAACGATACAGATGTACCACAGCTTTCTTCTCCATTCATCTGCTGATGGACATCTAGGTTGCTTCCATGTCCTGGCTATTATAAACAGTGCTGCGATGAACACTGGGGTACACGTGTCTCTTTCAATTCTGGTTTCCTCGGTGTGTATGCCCAGCAGTGGGATTGCTGGGTCATAAGGCAGTTCTATTTCCAGTTTTTTTAAGGAATCTCCACACTGTTCTCCATGGTGGCTGTACTAGTTTGCATTCCCACCAGCAGTGTAAGAGGGTTCCCTTTTCTCCACACCCTCTCCAGCATTTATTGCTTGCAGACTTTTGGATCTATGTGTAGACTGGATCTATATGTAGACTGTGGATCTATATGTAGACTATTTGGATGTAGATGTAGACTGTGGTGCATATAC
Organism: Redunca redunca; assembly: GCA_006410935.1. NCBI lineage: Eukaryota > Metazoa > Chordata > Mammalia > Artiodactyla > Bovidae > Redunca > Redunca redunca. The sequence goes on along the minus strand of SJYQ01001723.1, from coordinate 602,682 downwards.
ACGATGGAGTATTACTCAGCCATTAAAAAGAATACATTTGAATCAGTTCTGATAAGGTGGATGAAACTGGAGCTGATTGTACAGAGTGAAGTAAGCCAGAAAGTAAAACACCAATACAGTATACTAACACATATATATGGAATTTAGAAAGATGGTAACAATAACCCTGTATGCACGACAGCAAAAGAGACACAGATGTATAGAACGGACTTTTGGACTCTGTGGGAGAGGGAGAGGGTAGGATGATTTGGGAGAATGGCATTGAAACATGTATAATATCATGTAAGAAACGAATCACCAGTCTAGGTTCAATGCAGGATACAGGATGATGGGGCTGGTGCACTGGGATGACCCAGAGGGATGGTATGGGGAGGGAAGTGGGAGGGGGGTTCAGGATTGGGAACTCATGTACACCCATGGCGGATTCATGTTGATGTATGGCAAAACCAATACAGTATTGTAAAGTAAAATAAAAATAAATAAAGTAATAAAAATAAAAATGATACAGATGAACTCTTTTATGAAACAGACACCGAGTCACAGATCTAGGGAAAAAAAACTTACAGTAACCAAGGGGAAAATGAGAGGGCTGAATTGGGAGATTAGGAATGACATATATACATTGTGCTGTGTGTGCTAAATTGCTTGTCAGGTCCGACTCTTTGCAACCCCATGGACTGTAGTCTGCCAGGATCCTCTGTCCATGGGATTCTCCAGACAAAGATACTGGAGTGTATTTCCATGACTTCCTCCAGGGGATCTTCCTGACCCAGGGATTAAACCTGGGTCTCCCACATTGAAGGCAAATTCTTTATCATCTGCACCACCAGGGAAGCCCCATATATACACGACTATTATATAATATAGATAGCTAATAAGGATCTACTATATAGCACAAGGAATTCTACTCAATACTCTGTAATGACCCAAATGAAGAATCTAAAATAACTGAATATATATCTGTGAATAACTGATTCACTTTGCTATATAGCAGAAACTAACACAACATTGTAAATAAACTGTACTCTAAAAAACTAAATTTTAAAAGGAAATAGATATTTTAAATGTATGTATGTAGAGGATGCCATGGAGAATGTAGAAAGGACATCTCTCCAAGTCTCAGAAATATCAAGGAAGGGGCAGAGTTGGGAGTGTTGCAGGCAAAAGGGAGCAGCATCTACAAAGACTCAAAGGCAAAAGACAGGCACATTCTAGGAAATTAAAAATTTCCGGATGAATACAACTACAAGTGTGAGGGATATAGGTCATATGCAAGATGGGAAAGGCAAGCCAGGACACCCACCCAGAGCGACAAGCCAAAGCCTAAGGGGAATTGAAGGATTTTAGGCAAGGGGATGACATGAACACATTTGAATTTTATAAAGCTGGTTTGGGCTAGAGTGCTGAGTCCAACTTTCACCCTGAAGACTGGAAGCAGAGAGTTCTGTTAGAAGGCTGCACCAGTTGTCCAGGTGAGAGACATGATGATGGGCTTACCAGTGGCAAAGGCAGATGGACAGAACTGTTGGAGAGATATATGTTTGAAATTAAGAATCTGTGAGAGGTGGTCAATGATTGACCATGGAGGGTGAGAAGTGGGGAGGTGTTGGAAGTTACCCCAGAGATGTTGAAGGATTAGTTCCAGACGAGCAGTAGTGCTATGTAAGGAGGTAGGATAAAGAGGTGGAGGAGCAGCCATGGGGATGGGAGGAAAGAGATGATTTTGGTTTTGGGTATCAATTTTGAGGGTCTTGGGAACATTCCCCTGAGATGCCCATTAGGATCTAAAGCGCAGAAGAAAACTCTGGTCCAGAGACAGAAATCTAAGGTTCAGGGTAATCAGGGTCAAGCCAGGGGTTGCTGATCACTGAGAGAGACTGAAGGGACAATACACGTAGGTCAGCACCATTTAAAGAGAACAGCAGCAGGCAAGGGTGGGCAGAGAAATTGGACCTTCCAAATGACACTGAAACAAGAGATGGCAGAGGTAAATGAGGGATGGGTGGGATCAGAGAAGCCAGGAAGGAGAGCTCCAAGGAGACCACGTGTGTGCTGTGCCAAGTCGCTTCAGTCATGACTGACTCTCTGCGACCCTATGGACTGGAGCCTGCCAGGCTCCTCTGTCCATGGGATTCTCCAGCAAGAATACTGAAGTGGATTGCCATGCCCTCTTCCACGGGATCATCCCAACCCAGGGATCAAATCTGTATCTCTTATCTCCTGCACTAGAAGGGAGATTCTTTACTGCTAGCACCACCTTGGAAGCTAGGAGATCATGACCAGGGCCAAATGCTGCTTGACCAGCAATTTGACCAGGCCAAATTGATTAAGGGCCTAAATGACTGAAAATGGCCATTGCATTCAGCTCCAAGGAAGACTTTGGGGATCTCAGCACAAATATGAAGAGCTTTAATGAGGATGAAATCCAGATGACTGACTGGGGAGCAGGGGTGAGGAATTGAACACCATGCATCATTCTCTGTGTAGAGAAGTCAGGCTGAGAAGGGGAGAGAGAGACGGAAGCAGCTATGTGGAAGCATTTCTTCTTTTTAAGGTAGGAGACATTGAGGATGTTTAGATGTAGCTGGGAAAAGGTCAATAAAGGGAGACATTGTGGCTCTAGATGAAAGAGGTAGACAGGTCAGAGGAAAGCCCTAGATGGAAGAAAGGCTTAGGACTGGAGGGGAAATGCAGTACTGGACATGGCATACAGAGAAAAGCAGGACAGAGGAGTCTCTTCTTTCATAGCTACTAATTTCTTCATGAATTCCTGCTATCAGGTCCTGTTCATGCTATTAGAATGCTCTTCACATTTGCTTCATGAAAATCCTACCCATTGACAAGACCCAAGCAGTCACAGTGCGAACAGCTTCTCTTCTGCACTGCACAATTACAGATTTGCCCCACTTTATCAGTCTCTAAAGATTAGCTGTGCTTTGATGCCATCTTTCTCCTACTAGGTTGGACGCGCCATAAGGGCAAGAACTAGGCTACATGGTTTTCAATGTTTCCCACTCTGCTGGCACACAGCAAGTACTCTAAAGACTTTTGATTCACTGGGTCAGAATTGAAAAAACATTGTTATTCACCAAGATCTCCTTCACCCCAACCTCTTAAAATAAGAAATGGAGAATGCAAGGGACAAGTCACATCAGGAAATATACAGAGGAAAGAGACCACGGGCTTTGGAGACAGTAGATGAAGTTAAAAGGCTTGACTCTGACATTTATTAGCTGTTTGGTGCTGGGCAAATCACTTAACAATTCTGGGTCTCCATTTCCTCTTCTCTAATCCAGAGTTAATGTGATTTACCTGACTGAGGATGAAAAACACTTAGTATCCTTATTGCTTAAAACATGTTAAATCGGGATTTATGTCTTGCAACCAAAAACATCCTAGCATGTGGAATTCCAGGACAGGAAATTTATATTTAATATAGAAAGGATGACGATGAATTAAGGTTGCTGAGGGGTTGCAGTTTTTACATGTGATGTGATTATGTGATAGTGTGTGCTGTGTGACAAATCCCGTAATATGATGTGATTGTATATTAGTGTATACTGCGTGAAGTGTGGTGTAGGAAAGGATGGAATCTGACTGTGTGATGGTTTGTAGCATGGGCTTCCCAGGTGGCGCTGCTGGTAAAGAACCCACATGCCAGTGCACAAGACACAGGAGGCCTGAGTTAGACTCCTTGATCAGGAAGATCCCCTGGAGTAGGAAATGGCAATTTCCTCCAGTATTCTTTCCTGTAAAATTCCATGGACAGAGGAGCCTGGAAGGTGACAGTCCATGGGGTCACAAATAGACACAGTGAGTGAGCATGCTAATAATAAATTATAGCATGTAACATGATATGTGATAGCACGTGATACAACTTGTAGTAGTGTGTACTATGTGACATGCAACATATCATGACAATGTGTCATATGATTGTGTGGCTGTGTGTATGGTGTGACATATGATGACAGTAAGTGACATGACTGTGTAGCAGTGTGTACTGTGTACAGGCAGCATAGGGGGATGTATGTGACACGACTGGGTGGTAGCCGTGACTTGTAGGGGAGAGTAGCATATGACCAAGGTCTCACTCTAGGATGATTAACCCTAGAGTTTGGGGTAGGAAGTAGAAACTAGGAGAGAGGCCTGTTCAGGCTATTCAGCTAGCCCAGGTGAGCAGTGATCAGGGCACTGGCAGGGGATCAGAACAGGAGGAGATGTGAGAGATAGGAAGCAGCATATGCCACCTAGATCTCCTGCAGGCAGCTCAGACCAAGGTGTTTATAACTGAAGCCCTTATCTTCTTCTGGCTCTCCATCACAGCTGGTGGCACAATCCAGTTGCCCAAATAGGAACCTCTGAGTCATCTAAGTCCTGGCTTTTACCAACACTCAGCCAGCCATACCATGAACTTGGCCACTGACAGCAGAATCAGTATCAAGAGGTTTCTGACTCCTGGCCTTTGCTCTGCTTTCCTAGGGTTCCCTAAGAATCGTGGGCCAGATTCTGGACTGCCAAGAGGAAAGGAAGGCCATGGGCATATCCTTGGTGACATCTCTGGAACAAGAGGAGGAAGAAGCGTGGTCAGAGAAGTAGAAAGCAAACAGAAATCAAGGAACGACAAAGAGTAAAGGAGACTGGCCTGCAAGATCCAGCCCAACAAAGATGACAGGAGGAGGAGGGGGAGGGCTAGAAGAAAAAGCAGTGTTTGCAGAACTGCAGCCTACTGCACCCATGAGAAGGCAGGGAAAGCCTGTGTTTTCATAGTGCTAAGGTGCGGGATACAAAGGCAAAAATCCATGCAAATCATCTTCTTTTGGCACTCTACAGATGAGAAAAAAATAAGGGCAAGTTGTTGAATTCAAACCTCAGGAGGGAGAAAGCAGAATCCTTAATTCAAACAAGCACAGCAGGTATACATTTCTTCAGTCAACAAACACAGGTGTGGAAAACAAATGTAATTGTCTTTGTTTTCCTACAACTGAATTGAGCTTCTGTCTTGAGTTTCCTTTTCCCTTAAAAGCTTAATATAAAATATTCCATGCAAAATGGTGCAGTCACTATGGAAAACAATAAGGTGGTTCCTCAAAAGATTACAGATAGAATCACCATATGATCCAGTAATTCCACTGCTCAGGAATTCCAGGTACTCAAAGGAATAGAAAGCAAGAACTCAAAGGAGATACTTGTATCCAGGTTTATGGCAACATTTGTTCACAATAACCAGCATGTGGAAGAAATTCAAGTTTTCATAGAGGAATGAATACACAGAATGTGGTATATCCATACAAAACAATATTATTCTGTGTTTTTTAAAAAAGGAAATCCTAACACATGTTATAATGTCAAGATGAATCTTAATGACATCATGCTAAGTGAAATAGGCCAGACACAAAATGACAAATCCTGTGTTATTTCATTTATATGAGCTACCTAGATAGGGTAACTCATCAAGACAGAAGACAGAGGAGCCAGGGAGAGGGAGGAATGGTACTTCATGAGTACAGAGTTTCAGTTTTGTAAGATGAAAGACTTCCTATGATACTATCTCAACATAAATGGACTTAATGGCAATGGACTGTAAACAAGAATGCTAAACTTAAGAATGGTAAATATTATATATATTTTATCACAATTTAAAAAAAGATGCGAGAAGCAAGAAAATAACTTTTGTGAGCCTAATCTAAAATACTCCACCAACAGTGTAAGAGGGTTCCCTTTTCTCCACACCCTTTCCAGCATTCATTGCTTGTAGACTTTTGGATTGCAGCTATTCTGACTGGTGTGAAATGGTACCTCATTGTGGTCTTGATTTGCATTTCTCTGATAATGAGTGACATTGAGCATCTTTTCATGTGTTTGTTAGCCTTCTCTATGTCTTCTTTGGAGAATGTCTATTTAGTTCTTTGGCCCATTTTTTGATTGGGTCGTTTATTTTTTTGGAATTGAGCTTCATGAGTTGCTTGTATATTTTTGAGATTAGTTGTTTGTCAGTTGGTTCATTTGCTATTATTTTCTCCCATTCCGAAGGCTGTCTTTTCACCTTGTTTAGTTTCCTGTGTTGTGCAGAAGCTTTTAATTTTAATTAGATCCCCTTAGTTTATTTTTGCTTTTATTTCCAGTATTCTGGGAGGTGGGTCATAGAGGATCTTGCTGTGATTTATGTTGGAGAGTGTTTTGCCTATATTCTCCTCTAGGAGTTTTATAGTTTCTGGTCTTACATTTAGATCTTTAATCCATTTTGAGTTTATTTTTCTGTATGGTGTTAGAAAGTGTTCTAGTTTCATTCTTTTAGTACAGCCATTATGGAGAACAGTGTGGCGATTCCTTAAAAAACTGGAAATAGAACTGCCTTATGACCCAGCAATCCCACTGCTGGGCATACACACCAAGGAA
>SJYQ01001723.1:553440-590760 GCA_006410935.1 Redunca redunca | reverse complement strand
TACTGTATTTTGAAACTTTGCTCTTGTTGTTAGTCAGTAGGTCGAGTCTGACTTTTGCGACCCCATAGACTGCAGCATGGAAGGCTTCCCTGTCCTTCATTATCTCTCGGAGTTTGCTCAAATTAATAATATCTACTGAGTCAGTGATGCTATTTAACCATCTCATGTTCTACCACCCCCTTCTCCTTTTGCCTTCAATATTTCCCAGCATCAAGGTCTTTTCCAATGAGTTGGCTTTTTGCATCAGGTGACCAAAATACTGAAGCTTCAGTTTCAGCATCAGTCCTTGCAATGAACATTCAGGGTTGATTTCCTTTAGGATTGAAACTGTATATCCTATTTAACAGGTTGAGGTATAGCATGAGGGCTGGATGGGATGTTCACTGTCACAAGGCAGTGCTGACAACACCCCTGCAAATAGAGGCCCTGATTCACATTGCCTCAGTGAAACATGTTGGATGAAAGTTCAGCTGCCCCAGTAACTTTCCAGGGAAAGTGGACACCATATTACATTGCTTCATTTTCTTCAGGTGAAGGTACAAGATCAGCTTCTCACTGGGCTTCACTGACATCAGAGAGGGAGAAAGCACATGGCAGACTCACAGCACTCTGTTACTGAAAAGTGAATGTAGAGCCCTAGATTCCCACTGGAACCAGGGGAGAACAGGGGGCAAGCAGGGTGCCAACTAGTCCTGCATTTGCCAAGCTCCTTCAGCCCTGTTGATCCTAGGCAGAGGTGGACTCTGATGGCACTGAAGGAAAGGTGGCAAAACTGAATGGGGATTAGCTCTGCCCACTACTTCCTCATCACAACCCATTCTGTTGTGTGGGGGTGGAGGCTCAGCTCCACACTGGCTTCCATCAACTCAACCATGACCAAGTGATTTGGACCACCACCTGCTTTGACAAGCAAGGGATTAAAGATCAACTACCCACTTAGTTCATCCAACATCACACAATGTGCCAACCAAATTTTCTCCTTCTGCCAGATGGGAGATGAAAGATTAGCTCTATGCTCAGCTCTGCAGACACCACCTGGCAAGGGGAATCAGAGATGCCACCTGCTTCTGTGAGGGTTTAGAGCTTTGCAAGATAAACCTACTATACAACCCCAGTGAAACCTCAGCAAGGAGTTCAGCTTTTCCATTTGTGTCAGGTTAAAGCTCTGTCAAAAAGATTTTCTGTTGTTAGCTGTTCTTTCCTGAGTTCTTTGGCTAGGAGGAACATGTCCTGCCTATGTTGTTTAGCACTGCTGAGTTGGCAGCTTCTGCAATATCTTATCAAGGATACATGGGTGGGTGGCAGTGGGGGTGGGGGTGGGAACAAGGAAACCCAGGGAATTCACTATCTTATTGTTCGTTATAGCCCAAGGATTTTAGGCATTCCTCTGCCTTCTTTCGGGAGAAGGCAATGGCAACCCACTCAAGTACTCTTGCCTGGAAAATCCCATGGACGGAGGAGCCTGGTAGGCTGCAGTTCATGGGGTCACTAGGAGTTGGACTAGACTGAGCGACTTCACTTTCACTTTTCACTTTCATGCATTGGAGAAGGACATGGCAACACACTCCAGTGTTCTTGCCTGGAGAATCCCAGGGACGGGAGAGCCTGGTGGGCTGCCGTCTATGGGGTCGCACTGAGTTGGACACAACTGAAGCGACTTAGCAGCAGCAGCAGCTGCCTTCTTTTCACTTTCAGAAACTTTGTATCCTTTGTTGTAGTACTTCTAGGGTCTTTTAATTGTAGGGGAGAGGGGGATGACAAGGGAGGAATGCGCTAGTGTACCTTTGAAGAACTGAAAGCCCCAAGTCATTTGATTCTAGTTGTACATTTAAATAGACTCATATACAGGTATTTCATATTCGATTTCTAATCTGTTTTTATGTGGACTTCTCATTTAGACTTCTCAATCTTCCTTGTTTCAAGTCGGAGAATGAAAGTGAACTTTTTATACGTTTTTCTCTGCTCTTTCAGTAAGAAGTGATATGTGGCAAATCAATTTTATAGGGAAAAAAAATAAGGCTTGATTTCAGCATTATAATTCCTGTGGTGTAAACAGCAGCATCATGGCTTATTTCATGCCCCTGAATTTGGATGTTGAGAACATACAATAATGGCTTTCATAAGCCACTATGAACTGGCTGCAGGACACCACTGCCTGTGTACCATTTTATGAACTTCACTCTTTCTCTATTTCTGGACAAAATTTTACAAAGTGTTTGATATTCTATAATTCTGATACAAAAATTACAGACTTCCTTTCATCACAATGTGTAGAAAAATTGTATTTCCTGTCAACAACATCCCTAATCCTAGAAAAGGCCAGTATTTGTTGGGTTAATATTTTAATAAACTACTTGGAACAGGGGACTAGAACTTGGAGCCATGCTTGAACAACAATAAAATAGATTGTTGCTACATCTGAAGAGTGAGGGGAGAGACAACTACTTTTGGTTTGGTTTGGTTAAGAGGATCTAAGCTGAAAACCAGAGCTTGACTTCTTCGGACAGTAAAGGAACCTTGTACAAAGTTGGTGGAAGTACAGAGAATGAGTACAGAGAGGCTTGGATTTGGAAATTAATCAATGAACAAAATGTCAAGAAATTTCTCTTAGGACTTTTACATGTGATATAAATACTCTTTCCTGTTCACGGAATTTTCAGTCAAATTTACTAATGTAAATGGCACTGTACCTTTTATTTATTTTGGAGGGAGTGAAAACTAGTGTTATAGAGCATCCCAGTAAAGACCCTAAAATGATGAGGCCCCTGCATGGGAGCTATGCGATCCCAGTGCTAGTCTTCTATTTTCCCATTCTTTAAGAAGTATGTTTTGCTCATTTTACTATATTTTAGGAATAGTATAGAGTTTTATTGGAGTCCTATGCCATAGTCCTTCCCCTGAAACCTTATTGCATTGTCTTAAATTGGGATATAATCATATATTGATGTTCCTGGTTCTAATTAGTATAAGAGCTTTGTCACATTTTTCTTACTCTCCCTTCAAAAATGCTTCTCCTACCACCAGGGCAGACATACTCTTCTCTTCTGTGACTCTTTCTCTCATCTCTCCTCTACCACTCTGAACCAGCTATAATTTAATCCCAGGTTAGATAACATTCAGAGTTAGCCTGTTAAAGACAAATCAGGTCATAATACTCCCCTGCTCAAAATCCTCCCATATTATCCAATCTTATCACAATAAATATCAAATCCCTTCACAGCCTACAAGGTCCTCTCTTTCACCTCATTTCCTATTACTTCCTCAATCCACCCCTTCACTGCAGACACACTGGCCTCCTCACTGCTCCTGCAACACACCAGTGTGCTCCCAACTCAGGAGTTTGTCTCTTCCCCCAGATAAACACAAAGGACTTCTGGAACCATGATAGAAGTAATGAAAGCTATGTACTTCTTGTTTATCATCAAGGAGTATCATTGTATCTCGTTTTGTGTCTGCATTATGATTTGTGTCTGCAAGTTGCCATAGGGACAAATGTACTGTGCCTTCCAGGACCTTGTAGAATAGGCCAGCTGCCCCAATCAGTTGATTCTAACATGGGATTAATGGGCTGAAGACCACAATGAAGTTACTGAGGCTCTCTTAGGATCCCTTCATTCCAGGTGGGTTCAACCATCATGTAAGAGCAATCTTGCCTTCAAGGCTGTAGGAAGAAATATCGGGGTGCCATATAGTTTCTGCTTCCTTAGAAGCTAATTCTTTTTCAGCTTCCTGGCTCTGCTTACTTATTTAGAATGAGCTTACCTATTCCCCACCCTGAACTTTGCCTGGCTAACCTTTAGAACCAGCTCAAGCAGACCTTATCCACGAGAGTATCCTTGGTGCTTTGTAGTAGAGGTGTGCCTTTGCAAACGTTGCAACTCTGTCAGAGGTTACAAACTCAAATCAATTCAGAGTCCAACTAAGTACCAGAAATAGGCACAATAGTGAGCTGGAGAGCACAGGTGAATTCTACACAGGGTCAGATGCTGCTGACAACCACCTGTGTTCCTACTGAGGATCTGGCCCCAGTTTATCCAAGTCTTACCATTTTTCAGGGAAAGATAGAGATCTGTATTTTGTATTAAACCTGATTTATTTTCTGGCAGCCATTCATTTTTATCATATGATAGTTACTTTCATAGATCAGAAATAGTCAAAAAATAATCTCATAGGATGTGGTAGGCTGAATGCAATGCCCCAAGATATCTCTGGGAAAAGGGTCTTTGCAAAGGTAATTAAGTTAAGGATCTTGGGAGATGATCCTGAATTATGTGGGTGGGCCTTAAATGCCACCATGAATGTCTTTATGAAATGGAGAAGAGGGAAATTTCACATGAAAGAGGAGAAGGCAATGTGACCACTGAGATTAGATGATGCAGCCTCAGGTCAAGGAATGCTGGCAGCTACCAGTAGCTGAAATGTTCAAGGAACATATCTCCTGCCAACATCTTGATTTCAGCCCAGTAAAACTGATTTTGGACTTCTGGCCCCCAGAACTGTAAGAAGCAAGCTTGTGGCAATTTTTGCAGCAGCCACAGAGTAACGTAGTACATATGAGTTAACTCAGCACAATATGGGTTAATACACAAGGGTAAATTTTAAAATATACATGTAAGTATATATGAGTGTGAAGGTGTGTGAAAGCAATACATAGGTCAAATAAAGCACAACTGCAAGATAGATCTGTTGCTCAGACAACTGATTTTTGTCTGTTTTAAACTGCTTATTTTAAGCTCTGCTTCTTATTCACCCTTTTCTTGTCTATGGTAACTGGCACTGTGATCTACGCCTTCATCAAAATCTTTCTTATATCATTGCCAGTGGAAAGTAAAGTACTTTTCACATATATTGCTAGAGCCCTTGTATTATCTAGAATCCCCATGCAGAGGTTTAATAACCCCAAGTTTCTTTTACCTTTAATAAAATTCACTGAGAGAAAAGTGACCTCAAGTTGAATTAGATTCAGTTCACTAAGTGCTGGATACTGATACACACAGTCAGGAGGAAGCAGAAACTGTAAGTAAAAGCAAAGGAGAGAAGTGTCTCCAAGACCTGTTAACTGAACGGCATATGTATGTACGTCACAAGGTTTTGCTGCCGCTCCTCTTAGAGCACTTTGCTTCTGGAGCAGGCTTTCTAGCTTCTGGAAGTTTCTGATCCATGATCTCAACTTTTGGATTTCCACGAGTTTCCATGTTTGCATCCTTAAAATAAAGTCTTTTCTTGGGCTGGCTTGGGTGTGTTGCTGTCACTTGCAACGAGAACTAATTCATTGGCTTCTCAAGAATCAATTCAGGAGTTTTCCTTCTGCCGTGGACTACCATGTTCATACATGCAGTCGCTCAGTCATGCCTGACTCTTTTGCGATTCCATGGACTGTCGTCCGCCAGGTCCCTCTGTCCAGGAGTTTTCCAGGCAAGAATACTGGAGTGGGGTGCCATTTCCTCCTCCAGGGGATCTTCCCAACCAGGGACTGAACCTTCACCTCTTGAGTCTTCTGCATTGGCAGGTGGGTTCTTTACCACTAATGACACCTGAGAAGTCCCATGGATTACCACAGTGCCATCCAAAGTACCAGTTCAATGGAGACAAGAAGCTTACCTCAGAATGTGAATCAAGACCTGCTTCCTTCAGCAAGAAAGTCTCCTTGTGAATTTCTGGCACTCTAAAGTCTGCTTAATGATGTAATGGATTTACATTCCCTTGCAGGTTCTTTGTCTTGTTAACAGCAACCAGCAGTGTGAGGAGTGGCAGCCAGGTCCACAGACCTCACCTAAAGTAGCACTAGTTCAGAGCTTTCCCGGGGAGAGGAAATTCTGAGTGTAATTAGTTTCTCTCTCTTAGGCTGCTTCCTCTCAAAAGGCACAGAGTGGGAGAGAGGGAAGCTTTTGCATCAGAATGATGCTTCCAGTCTGCACAAAATATACCATTTTCTTTTTAATCATAAGGGAATAATTTTTCTCCACTTAACCATCAGTTTTGTCCTTTGAAGTCAGATCTTGTGTTAAGTCCAATTTGCACAGAATGGTCCTCTAGGACACTTTCTAATCACTCACAGGATTGGCCTGTTTCTAATGCAGAAGTGCCTTGGTCCCTGAAGTGAATCACATGCACTTATTTGGTACATTTACCAAAGGAAAACTTTTAAAAATAATTGAAAATCAGATTAACAAGAATCTAAGCAGAAACATGACATGACTTGGCTCTGCTCCCTATTCCTGGGCAGGAGGCATATATTTCTGGGAGCGGTTGGGACATTTCTTTAAGGTTAAAGAAGGAGCCTTCAGTCTGCTTGGCAAGTCTGTCAAAGTCTTTCACAACAGTGCACTGTCAGGCATCTCAAGGCATCTGCTAGAGACAGGACAACTTTTTTTTTTTTTTGGTCCAAGTGAACCAGGGATGGAAATGGCAGTGAGTTAATTAAAAAGTGTTTAGTTGAGATCTTCCAAGATTCAGAACATTATCTTGGGCATATACATGTGAAGGATGGGATTAAATTCATTAGAGGGATTAGAAATAAGGAGAAAAAATAAATACCAGAAAAAAAATAATAAACCAACAAATGAGACATAAACTATATAAATGCCAAAAATATGTTTTCTTCAAACTCTGAAAATAGACGTGCTGACTTCTCTAGGAAACATGTATTTTAAACTATTGGGAAACAAAACAGTATACCTAAAAGTAATGAGGGTGCAAGTGTTAGAAATGAAGCCTCCTAATAGCAAGTGCTTTTGTGTTGTTATTAGGCATCTCTGTGCCTCCAGATGTCTCATTAAAGTCTCCATTATTCATTAAAACTAAGAATGTAGCATGAAGTAGGCCGGAGGGGAACATCCAAGCTCCCAATACAGACTCGCAAAGATGGGAGGCCTCTGTGCTCCCTCCAGTTCTGATTCATGCTGCACCAGGATGTTCTTTGCTCCCACCTTGTCTAAACACATTTTTACATGGTATCCACTTTCCTCTTAAGACGATCAGTGATGAACCTCAAAGATCCATTTATTTATTTGCTCAGTAAGTTTTTACAGAGCACTTGTTTATGTCACACCATACTTTGCTGCTGCTGCTGCTAAGTCACTTCAGTAGTGTCCGACCCTGTGTGACTCCATAGACAGCAGCCCAACAGGCTCCCCCGTCCCTGGGATTCTCCAGGCAAGAACACTGGAGTGGGTTGCCATTTCCTTCTCCAATGCATGAAAGTGAAAAGTGAAAGTGAAGTCGCTCAGTCATGTCTGAAGCTACTTTAGATGCTGCCAATACTTCAGGGAACAGGTGAAGCAGGTCCAGGTCCTGCGGAACTTATATTGTGGTGTGATTCAAATTTGCCAGATGTATAAGAGGGCACACCGTTCTAAGGATGGTGGTTCACCTTCCATCTGCTCTGGGTTTTTCAGACTCTTGATTGTATTGTACTTGGGGACCGTTTTGTTCAGATTTGTCTCGGTAACATCTCTTACAAATGTCACTTACCATCACTGTATTTTTATTTTCAGACATAATGCAGCCATTCACAGTGAGGCAGGCCAGGCAGCAGAGTAGCTGCCCACACAGTGCTTAAAATGTTCTTTCAAGAACCTGATGTCATTCTGATACTCATTCCTTTGTCTGATTTTTTTTTCTTTTCTTTTCTTTTTTTTCTTTCTCTGTATGCTGTTATCTTTGGCGTTCTGAAATTTTGCAATGATGCTCCTGAGTTTGAATCTTCTATCACTCTTTGGAGACCTGTGTCTTTTAGGTCACAGAATTTTTGTGGTAAAACTTAGTTAATAAATACCTCCTCTGTGTGAAATATGTGTAGGGGTGTGTGTGTGTGTGTGTGTGTGTGTACATGTGTGTTTAACTTTTATAATTCTTAATAGTCTGATGTTAGTTTTTTTCTGGTTAGATTCTTGCAAAGAACTGATTTATTGGAAAAGACCCCGATGCTGTGAAAGACAGAAGGCAGAAGGAGAAGGGAACAACGGAGGATGAGATGGTTGGATGGCATCATCAACTCAATGGACATGAGTTTGGGCAAGCTTCAGGAGTTGGAGATGGACTGGGAAGGCTGGCATACTGCAGTCTGTGGGGTCACAGAGTCAGACATGACTAAGTGACTGCTGTGAACTGAATTTTTTTTTCTCTCATATTTTTATGTCATTGGCTTTGGATTTATCTTCTTGAGGATTGTCAAGACTTTATATTTCAAGTCTTTCACTAAATTTTTAACTCCCTTTAATTTAATTTTGGGAGTCAGCTTGTTCTTTGTTCAATTATGCTAGTATTTTATCTTGTTTTATTAGTATATATGAGGGCAAGGTAGTTTGCATAAATAAAAAAATAATAGTAGTAAGGTAATCACTCAGTCATGTCCAACTCTTTGCAACCCCATGGACTGTAGCCTGCCAGGCTCCTTTGTCCATGGGATTCTCCAGGCAGGAATACTGGAGTAGGTTGCCATTCTTTTTTCTAGGGGCCAGGATTAAGGTGAAGTGATTGAGACACTCTCTCTTCTGGTGCCCAATTTAAGGTGACACCAAAAACTCAGGAATCAAAACAAAATAATTTTCCAGTATAATATTCTATCAAAATCAGTATGAAAATGTCTGACTAACAAATATCAACTTTTAAAATACATTGCCAGTAACAGTGATGTGCCAAGCCACATTGCAGTCAAAGTCAAGAAGAGACAGTAGTAATACTGATCCTGTCTTTATTTAAAACTGATATTTTATCATGGACTTTTTACATTAATTTTGATTTTTCAAAATACTATCTTATTATTTATCAAATTAAGTTTGTTTTAGGTTCTTGTAAAATTAAGGGTTCAAGATAATTATTTCACTTTGTTCATATTTGTCACCCCAGTCCCAGTCCTGAATGAATACAAATGTATAATGACTTTATAATAGAAGTTTCCCATTCACATACCAGTTAATATGGAATACGATACAGCCATGAAAATGAATGACATGCTGATATATCTTACTACATGAATAAACTTTGATAACATTATGATAAGTGAAAGGAATCAGACATAAAGGCTATGTGTTCTGATTCCATTTATATAAAATATCTAGAACAAGCAAATCCATAGAAACAGAAAGTAGTTTAGTGGTTGCCTGGGACTAGGGAGAGGAAGCATGGAGAGTAACTACTTATAGGTATACGGTTTCTTTTGAAGGTGATTTGAATGCACAGTGTTAAATTAGACAGTGCTTATGGTTGCAAAAAATATTGTGAGTGTACTAAAGGCCATCAATGGCAATTTTTTTTTTTTATATCTTGTAACAGAAAGAGAAAGAGAGAAATTGAGAGAGTAAAGAGAAATAAATGGAAACAAGGTTTCATTTCACTTGAAGTCATTAAATACCTGTAAACTACAAGCATATATTGTAGCACACAAAGAAACTACTAAGAAAACCTCAAAATAACATGTTCAGAAACTGTATAAATAGTGTTCAACATAAATAAAATATAAACAAATATTCAGTATAAAGAAATGCTNATAACATGTTCAGAAACTGTATAAATAGTGTTCAACATAAATAAAATGTAAACAAATATTCAGTATAAAGAAATGCTCAAATAACCACACTGTATTTTAATTACTCTGTATCTGTATGACAACCTGAAATAAATTCTAAATATATCAAAAAAGAAATGGGATACATGTTTTTTCTTTGAGAGTTCAGTACACCCCTTCTGAGCTGCTTTTTTATTCCTGGGATTCCGGTATTATGGGATTCATAGCCAGGTCTTTCTACAAAACTGTGGGTCTTTTGGTTTATACTTAAGATGATATATCTAAATGAAACCTGTATCCATAAGTTCAATCATACCTTTGATTCATACCCTTACATAGCTTTGATGAGACTAATTCTCACTCCTGTCCCTGAGAACCTTACCATTCCAAGTGCACCCTACTGCTGCTAAGTCGCTTTAGTCGTGTCCGACTCTGTGCGACCCCATAGATGGCAGCCCACCAGGCTCCACATAATGATTATTTTATCATTCACCTATTAATGGATCATTTAATTATCCCTTTTTTTCCCTGGGATTCTCCAGGCAAGAACACTGGAGTAGGTCACCATTTCCTTCTCCAATGCATGGAAGTGAAAAAGGAAAGTGAAGTCGCTCAGTTGTGTCTGACTCTTCACGATCCCATGGACTGCAGCCCACCAGGCTCCTCTGTCCCTGGGATTCTCCAGCCAAGAGTACTGGAGTGGGTTGCCATAAGTGTACCCTAGGGATCAGCAGAATCACCATCCCCTGGGAAATTGGTGTAAATGCAAGCTCTTGGGCCCCTCCCTAGACTTAATGAATTAGGATCTGCATCTGCGTTTTAACCAAATCCCTAGGCTATTTGCATATATCTTATAGATTGAGAAGTCTGCCTTAAGGAGATAATTTGTATACATACGAGATACTACTGTGGGGAAAAGCAAGGTGGCAGGGGAAAGGAAAGCCCACTCATGGATCCATTTCCATGAAATTCTCCTTACCTCTCCAAACCAAGTGCCACACGTGGATACCTTGATGTGCTTATGATACAAGGTGAATGGGCCATGGGAAATCATCCACAAGTAGTCCATATGGCCTGTTCAGGAGAAAGCACGATTCTGAGCTGATCCAAGGGAGATAGGCAGGAGTCCAGCTTGTGAAAGCTCCAGACCGAATGGAGATGGGAGTTGTCCACGAGGGCACAGCTGGAGGAAAACGTTTCTTTAAAAAAAAGAAATTCCCAGGTGTCCAGGTAAATACACAGAAGATGGGGACTCTGGACTGCATAATGCTGTAGTGACAAAAAGGACAAATTAGAAGGAAAAAAAAAAAGTTCAGCATCCTTCCCCTGGAGGAAGTGGGAGTTGACAGCTTTTCTGGGAATAAGACACTATCAGCACTGAAACTTGGACATGAATTTGAGCAAACTCCGGGAGATAGTGGAGGACAGGGAAGCCTGGCATGCTGCAGTCTTCAGGGTCTCAAAGCATTGGACATGACTTAGCAACCAAACAACAAGGGCTGAACTTATTCCTAGTGTTTGAGAGTAGACACAGTGAATCTAAGCCAAGAAGCTCTGTCAGAAAGTGTTAAAGTGCAGGAATGGAGGAAACAGAAGATTCTCTCTAATGATGAGAGTAGCTGAAAGAATGGGAAAGAAAATTAGTGTGGTTAAAATACATTGTTCTGTCCTATCCCTTTCCTATGTGCTTAGAAAGGGCAGAGTAAAATGTGTCAAAGTGAGGAAGTTGTTTGTTTGTTTTTTTTTTTTTAGGGAGGGGTCTGCTTACAAAACAGTATATATTCACTGTAAAAATTTGGAAACAGTCACTCAAAACAACTAAAAACTACCTGTAATTCCATTACCCAGATTATATTATGTATCTATTTAGTCCTTTTATCCTAATTTTTATCATTATTTTAAAGGCTTTTTTAGGGGGGTAATTGCACTATGCAGGGATGCAAACATGAAAAAGTTAAAGTTCAAACCTTGCAGAACTACATACGATAACAAATTAAAAGCCCTTCTTCACTCTCCTCCCTATCGCCATCTCCAGCCCACTCCCCTAACCAGGACTAGCTATTTTTTAAAAGTCCTTTCTCGGTGTGTTTGCCTTCTTAAAGACACACAAAAACATATCGTCTGCAGTAGTTTGTTTGCTACATATGTGGACTCATAGGCTTTTCATGTTGTTCTGCATTTTGCTTTCATCCTTTGAACCATATGTTTTGAAGAGTGTTTCCATACTGGCACACAGAGAGCTATCATGCTCATTAAACTGCTGCATAGGGTGCCATCATATGGATACATCCACATAATGATTATTTTATCATTCACCTATTAATGGATTATTTAATTATCCCTTTTTTCAATATTATAATGAATGTGACCATGGCATGCATATGCATGCCTCTGTATACATGAGCCACTATTTGTGAAGGATAATTCCCTAGAAGAATTATTCCTGGTACAGGCTCCCCGTTTAAGTTTGGGGTAGTTCTTTGCAACTTACCTTCAGGTTAGGACAATAATCCCATCAACAGTGATTAAGAGGATTCATTTCCCATACTCTCTTACTTTTCCTAAAATATTGCCAATCTAGTTGGCCAAAGCCACTATTTTGTTTGTTATGTAATTTGCTTGTTCTCTGTTAACAGTGAGATTGCCCAGACTTTTCTCATACATGTGTGGTCATTTTTAGGTCTGTGAAATACTTTTTTGATCCAATTCCATTTTCCTAATGAGTTGTCTTTTTTGTACATATTTGTAGGACTTTGTAATATATTTTAAATCATCTTGTCCAGGTTTTTTACCTTAATATATAGTATTTCTGCAACCTCAAATAATAGAAATTGATGGAATCACAACCTATTGGAGGTTGGAAGGAACCAGTCTTGAAAGGGCTTTCATTCACTGGAGCTCAGTAAAGTCAATGAGCTCACGTGAGACTAATGGATGCGAAAAGGCTTCTTGACTGGCCATAAGTACGCATTCTCGTGATGCCCGCTGATGTTCCTGCGATGTGTCTGTCAGGTTACTGCTGGGCATGGATTTCTTTCCATGAGATCAAATGCTTTTCTTGTCTAGCACATAGACTCCACGATGGGCTATTACTGTAAGGGCAGGAAGATAATCCCTTTGTCTGAAAAATGCATTTGTTTTTACCCTATCTCCTTTTTAAAAGTTGATCAGAGTGTTAACAGAAATGTTTTGAATAAAATAGAATTTTTTAAGAGACAAGGGGAAGAAATTAAAGACCACTGTAGCATTCAGAAATGAGTGCCCAAAGCTTCTATACACAAGCTAGAAGTTATTACAAATTGTCTCTAAAAGAGATCAAGTTAAAGTAGAGAGAAGCACAATCAGAGCAAGATTCACATTATCTCTCCAAAAAAAAAAAAAAAAAAACCCCACATCACTTCCGCAAGTAAAGAATAGTTTTTCCTAACACCGAAGAGACATAAGAAAATACTATGTGATGGAAAGTCTACTATCCTTAACCCAAATTCCTACGAGAGTCTTGTATTTTCTCTCCATATCAGATAAAGTGGAAACAGCAGAAAAGTTGGGGAAAATATTTTTTTTAATTATACATTTATTTATTTTAATTGGAGGCTAGTTACTTTACAATATTGTATTGGTTTTGCCATACATCAATATGATTCTGCCACGGGTATACATGTGTTCCCCATCCTGAAAACAAAGAGGGCTTCCCAGATACTTTAGTGGTAAGGAATCTGCCCGCCAGTGCAGGACACATTCGATCCCTGAAGCCAGAAAGATCCCACATGCCAGGGAGCAACTAAGGCAGTGCACCGCCACTATTGAACCTGTGCTGTAGAGCCTGGCGGCTGCAACTACTGAGCCCATGTGCCGGAAATATAGAAGCCTGCATGCCCCAGAGCCTGTGCTCCACAGCAAGGGAAGCCACTGCAGTGAGAAATTCACGCATCACAACTAGAGAAAAGCCTGAACAGCAATAAAGACCCAGCACAACCAAAAATAAACAAATAATTTTTTAAATAAAGATTATTCTTTTAAAAATTTGAAAAAAATAAAAGCATGTTTGAAATTTTCTACAATAAAATGTTAACAGCAAAATAAGCAATGGGCAGATAAGTCCAAATTTGCATGTCTCACTTACTGCAGACTGTATCCATGATAGTAGGAATATATAAAATAGATGATTTAAGGAGAAAAGACATAATTTACAAAAATACTCATTATAGGATTACTTTCAAGGATATTTTCTGCAAACACATTTAGAATTGAAGTCTGCTTTCAAACATAATTGTGCACTTCTGCTGCTGAGATAGAGGCACACTTGCAAAGAAGATGCCTTGGTACCAGTGGGCAGGAGACACACATGGGAAACACTGTGGTTTATCCGAAGAAATCGGCAGTGGAGGAAGAAATGAGGACACAATTTCCTTTTCTAAAACTAGTGTGAGCCCTTCTCTGTACTCCCTTTTTGGTGCTGGGTGTGCAGGGAGGGGACCGAGTTCACTGGTCAGCTCCCATCATACACATGAGTGGGCCATGTGTGAAGGGCAGAGTCTTTCAGTGTTGGGCACAGCCAGTGAATGATGGAGTGGCACCATCTTCTTTCTCTTCTTCCACCCGTGGGGCCCAATATTGAGTTTCTCTCATCCATCAGGCAGGCCTGGAGTTACTGAAATGGAACACAATGCCCAGGGTACTGGGCTGGAGCCAGCTCAGTGCCAGGAACTGAAGAAATTTTCCTGACATCATGGGGTTAAGATCAAAAACATGGGCATGGACTTGGAGAGCTATAGGCTAGTTGGACTTCATGTTTTGCTTTATCTTGAGGTGATGAAGGCCTAACTCAGATCTCAAAGTGAGAAATGCAAACTCTCAAGCCCCACCCCTGACTTACTACATCAAGGAAAGGGCCAAGTGACTTGCATGTTAACCAGGCTTCCAGGTGATTCTGACACATACTCAAGTTTGAGTACCTTGTGGAAGGAAAAGTTGCTTTCTTGTAACCCAATCCATTCCACTCAACTTTTTCGTGAAGATGGGGGTGAGCTAAAAACAGTGTTACTTTATCTTCTGTTTCAGTTTACCTGGTTCTCAGGCATAATAATTCCTCTAGAAGCATGATTTGGGGACTTGTGTTTTCCTGGCGATAATATTATCTAATAGTGATCTTCCCCTGGTTTCCCATAAAATTCATAAATCATCATCTCTAACACAGTTAAGCTGGAGTATTTTTAGCCTAAAGAAGCTAGCCACAGCATAGTTCTAAAAAAATATCTGCAATTTGCATCAGTAAATGGTGTAAAAGCTCATATGTTGCTAAGAAAGAAAAAAGGAAGAAAAGGGCAGAGAACTTTCAAAATAAGATGTTCGATTTATTCAAGCTTGTGAAATAGAGAAATCCAGACTGCTGGTTAAGCTTGAAATAGTAACACTGCTCTCATCTAGCAAGGACTAAAGAAAGCATTTCAAAGTATGTTTTACCTATGTACATGAATCACGAGAACACGTGTTTCCCAGGTACCTGAAACTGGAGAGGGCTGAGGTCAAGTTCTCAGTAGACCAGGGCCAATCAAACAATCAAAGACAAAACCCTTGTCTTTGATGTTCAAGGGTTTGGCTCCATAGATAAATCTGCAGTGTTAAAGCAAATGCTTCAGAAAGCAGCTATGTAAAGCTCCTGTCACAGTGCTCCTACCAACTGAAAAAGTGACTGGTTGCCTAAGGATTTTTATAGCTAAAGAGAAAGTGAGTGGTGGATTGAGTCAGGAAGTCACATAAAAGAAAATTCAGGCTCGTGATTTATTTATACCTATCATGCAGTTGCCAGAGCTATTAAAATAATGTCAAGGACACAGTGATGAATTTAATAAGATATTGATGGTGGATCTGACAATGGGTTAGTGCCTAAAGCAGTGAAACATCAGGGTAAAGTGCATTATGTGCTCCCTGGTATCGTTAAAGTGACTCCGGGTGCATGGAGAAGCTGTACTGAGACTTCTCTCAGAAGCACTAAATGGCTACTCTTCAACTAAAAGCTCTCTAGCTCTTATCTTGGCATGATGGATCAGAACTGAAACTTGTGCATCTAAGGGAGAAGAGAGAGAGTGCCCCAACAGATCTTAACAAGATCAAGCACGTTACCTCCAGTGCTCACGTATCTTTAACAAAGCCAGGCTTGTTATTAAAACATGAAATACTGTAACCAGGTAGATATTTCACAAAAGGCAAACAAAGCTCCAAATTTAGCTAATTTCTAACTAAGTTTCCAAGTGAATTGGTTTCTTCATTTATTTCCAGGCTTTGCTCAATGCAATCAACAGCTAATTCATTTTTTTTTACTTTTAAAATATTTATTTCTTAAAACTTAACATGTGCATAATAGGAAACCAAAAAACACAAGAAGTAAAAAACAAAGTCATCCATAATCACAAGCAGCTTACCATTTGATGTGTCCTTCTAGATCTCATTTGTGTATTTATACAACTAAGCTTTCATTTTTATGTAATTAAGATCATACAGTTATGTATCATGTTTTTTCACACTTTTTAAAAGTCACGTTTGAGATCTAAGTTACCTAAAATACAGGTCAGCTCTCAGGGATTTCTTTAAATGTATTTCCACTTCTTTAATTCTTTTGCCCTGAGCTATGAGAAAAAAACAAATAGAGGTTTTAAAAGTTATCTCAAAATGCAGCTTCTTCAAGTCGCCTTTTGATCTTTGCATTTTGAGAGTTCTCAGAGTGCATTTGATAGGCTCCTTCTCTGTAGTCATGAAATTAAATGAGTAATTATCAAGTTTCTGTTTTGCTTTGTGCTCTGTACACAGCGAAGTGTCATGACATCAGGAAAGAGAAATGAGGGAGAAGAGAGAGCAGAGAGGGGCGTGAAAGAAGTGAAAGAGATTAAAATCAAGAGGAAAAGAGAAGAGAATAGGATGAAGGCAAGCAGAGAAGAAAGGCAGAAAGATGGACTGATTTACACAACTATTTCAAAAGGAAATAAGAAATCTAAACATTTCATAATTTTTCGTCTCATTAACCTAAACCACCAATCAGTCAGCTTTTAACTTATGTTGACTGTGAAGTCAAAATGAATGAAATACATCTACTTCTGAGCTTAGATCCTAAATCTTGAATTCAAGCTCATGCTACAGCTCACATGGAGCTCAAAGTGACTTGTGGCTAAGCCATATATTTCCAAAGTTAGCTGATAACATCGGTGGCATGTCAAAGACGCCACCAAGACACAGAGCTTTCCATTGGTTCCATCACTCTACTTGAAAGGGGCTTGAAATGAAAGCAATCTTGTTAAAAGTTTTGAATTATGATGAAGGGCTTGCAATATACAGTTGATTTGTATTATTCACAGTAATTATGCTCTATAAATTTGCCTCTATAAATTAGCTAATATTGAGCCATTACTTCTAAGGAAATCATAGAGTTAAGTTCCTGCAAGCCTATGGTTACATTTTGATCAACCAATCAATACCTGATCTTGTTTTATATTTCTCTGTTTAAAGCATCTTACACAATGTGTGTGTGTGTGTGTGTTTCATTAAAATTGAAATTTTGGTCAGCAGCAACATAACTCATTCTTAAGTGGAATTATCTGTAACACATACTTTCTCCATAAGGCGCATCACACACTTCTTATGTTAGACCACACTGCAGCTCTATGTTTGGGAGCCATTTAAAAGAGTGAAAACACCAATAAGAAGCATAAAAATGCAAAACAAAACTGCAAAAAGAACATGTGTTTACAGTATAAGACTGGAAACAAGAAGGCAATGTCACCCTGTCCAAGCTCAGCTAGGAATGTGCTTTGTTGGGTGATTTAAATTTTTCACTGCTCTGCTCCTGTCTGCAAATGACTACTCTAGGAGTATTGATTTTAGAATTACAGATAAATGTTAACCAGTAGGCAAATTTGCAAATAGAGAATCTGCAAATAATGAAAATCAGCTGTATTTGGTCTTTCTTTTAATTTTGCCCACAACCTTTCAACTTTTGGGCTCCCCTGGTGGCTCAGCTGGTAAAGAATCCTGCAATGTGGGAGACCTGAGTTCGATCCCTGGGTAGACAAGATCCCCTGGAGAAGGGAACAGCTACATACTCCAGTATTCTGGCCTGGAGAATTCCATGGACCGTGTAGTCCATGGGGTAGCAAAGAGTCGGACACGACTGAGTAACTTTCAACTTTTGTTCTGCCTTCGCTGTTTGATTCTGGTGAGTCTACTTGTTGGTCTGTTTCTTGAACTGTAAAAGGAGAATATTTTTCTTGTCTCTTCTAGATATCTAGAACTATGTTTAAGTTCTTGCCTTTACCTTAAGTAAAATAAAATGAAGTAAGTGTAGAGGAGACTGCATTATTGAAAATTTCAAAGAAATAGAAAGCTACAAAACTTGAAAGATAGATTATAAACTGAATTGGTGTCATTGGTGTTGCAGTTTACAATGCCATCACAAACTTTACCTCACTTAATCCTCATTGCCACCGATTTTTGTTTGCAGTCACTCTGAGCAGCTTGTGGGATCTCAGCTCCGTGAACAGAGATTGAAGCTGGGCCATAGCACTGAAGGTGCCAAGTCCTAACCACTGGAACACCAAGGGAATTCCTATGAGCACTTTGCACTGAATGTTTTATAAGGGTTCCAAGAGGCTAAAGATGCACCCATGGTCAGACATCTGACAAGTCACAGACTGACACTTTAACCTCGGTCTTTAGGTTACTAATTCTCTCCACCTTCCTTGAACAGAGTGAAAAGCAAAGGCATTGCCATTCATAAAGTTTTCATTAAAATATGCACAGTACTATTTCTTACACTTGCAAAGCCCATACTAGATGTTTCCCACAATCTTTGAGTTCCAAAATATCAACCCACAGGGCTACATGAAGGTTGTTCTCACAGCCAAAGTGTGAGGAAGTGTAGAGAGTCATTGAGGAAAATGTAAGGAAATGTATTTAGGGCGAAACAATTCTTGTTCTGGAATAAAATGAATTGCCTTGGCTTGTCAGAACAACTTAGGACAAGCCGTCTAAAATCATTCAAAACTGTATTCTTACACTATCAGGCCTCAAAAGTGGGGAGTTAAATGGTGAACAAGACACACTGGAAATCAATTTCTCTGACTAAAGTGAGCAGTTGAGGAGCTCCAGTTGCTACATCTGATTTTCCAAGAAAAGTTGGAAAGTCTTGTTTTTGTGTGAAATCCTCACGGCAAAGACAATTGATGCTCATCCCACATCCATGAGCTCCCCAATATTTTCCAGCCTCTGTTGCAGTCCAGTTGAAGCCATATGACCAGTTCTATCCGATGGTCTATGAATCACTGGTATCTTTACAGGTCTCTGTCTCTCTATCTTTCTTCTATTTGTCTATCTCTAAAGGAAGATGGCTTGCTTGTATCTCAGACTCCTATTATTCTTGATCCAGTCCAGGAAGATCCAGATGCCTTTACATTAAAGGTATCACACTTTTTTTTTTCCTTCTGAAATTTGGATTAGCCATTAGAATACATGGCAAATACATGGCCCTCTTCTATGCTTATTTGGTACTAGACTTTAGTCATCCACATAAAGGTTTAGCATAAAGCCTAATTTTTATGCTATCCTTATTGTTATGTGCGGGTCTATGACTGAGTCATTTAGGGATGTGTGTGTTGTCTCGGCTCATTTTTGTTCATCCTTCCAGCTGGAAGCAGATATCAGAAAGAACCACACTGCACCACGTAGAGCAGCTATAGTGCCTCCCTGGCACTGCAGAACTACCGCATCAGTCTTGGACTGATTTTGTTTGGGTTGAGAAAAATTAACCTTTTGATTTGCATAAGCTATTCTTATCCTGGGTGTTTGTTACAGCAGTCACCCTGTATCCTAGATAATCTAACTCCTATCAAAACTCTTGGAAAGTTGAGTTAATGTGGCATGACCAAGTCATAAAGAGTAATGGACTTTGAAGGCAGATAGAAACAACACAGAATTTCATTTGGCCACTCTCTAAGAGTGTCTAGAAGTCTGAGATAATTAATATCTCTGAGTCTTGTTTCCTTTGCTTCAAATCCGAGCAGCAATCATACATCATTGGGTTCTTGTAAAGGTTAAGCGAGCCAATGTATATAAAGTTCTTGGCACTTAATAAGTACTCAACAAATGACTGTTGCTGTTTTTGAAGAGTCAGACACATTAAGGAAGTAGGAGAAAGAGGGTGGGAAAGAGGGTGGGCGTGGCTCTGTCTGCCTGCCTTGCTCGCAGCCTGGGTGAACTGTGAGTGCCACAAAGAAGCCACAGGCAGCCAGGGAGAAGCCAGTTTGTTCCATGAATTCCTAATCACATCCTGTTGTTCACTGCTCTGCTCTGAACAGAAAACCTCATCCCATGGCTGACAGACATCTGGACCTGCTACACCGGGCTTCTTCATCCAGCTTAACCGTGACCTTGCTCTCTTTGCCTAAGTGGAGCAGAGGCTCCTTCTCTGCCTTGGACTGCAGGTATTGATGGGCAAGAAGCACCATTTGAGGAAATATGGGCTGTAACCCGTTCAAACTGAGTCAATGCCAACAGTCCCAACACACTGCCAAGTGCCAGAGTCCACTGGAAAGTTCTGAATCCAGCTGCACATTCCAGATGTGCACACTGACTGGATTCAAGCTGTTCCAAAGGCTTGAGGAATGCTCAGCCCCAAGGCCTGGTGGCCTGGGGCCAAAGCTGGGGATGCCATTCCAGGGAGCAAGCCTCTGGGGAAATGGAACATGAATCCCACCATAAAAAGAAATGCTTCTCTTTTGGTTTCCTGCCTGGCCAATGACACCACCTCACTAGTGTAGCACCTGTCCTCCAGAGTAACTCACCCATCTTGGGATTGGTCTGGACAGCCAGGCTGGCCTTCATATGGGCAGTCAGCGGCCACCTTGATAATGAGATTCCATGTGCCCTGGGAAGGACTCTTACTTCATAATCTTCCCTTGGCAAACCTATTGCCTGCAACTGAACGACAGAGCTCATGTCTTCTTGTTTGAAGCCACACCAAACACACACCTTTCCCTCACCTCCCTGGCAGGATATTCCCCATCTCTCTACAAAACCTCAGTCATGGTCCTGCCTTAGCAAGCTGGAACTGGAGTGTTGATTCACATATTTTCAGCCTTGGGGATCAGATTCTGTTATAACCACAGTGAATCTCAGCTTCTGGTAAGCTTGTCTGGGGATTCAACTTCTAAGCACAACCATTCTGGGTTCTAACACAGACCAGAAAGTGACCTTAGGAATACAGTCAGGGCACGGGGAGGATGTCTGCTAGTGAAAATAGACAAACATACAAGACAGACTAGGCAAATCCAGGGAGAGGTGCATAGACAATAAAGGAGGAGAAGTTACCAGTATAAGGGACAGAGTCAGACTTCAATTTAGTTTATTTCAACCCCAAAGTAGTTTCTCCTCGGCCGAGTAAGGAAGAAAGAACTCAGCAGCCGGGAACAACGTAAAGAGGAGCAGCTCAGAGCAGAAGAATCTCACCAGCATGTTCCTTCAGGAGCAACGCTGACGTGTGCCTTTCCCAGACTCTGTCGTGCCCATAAAACCAGAGGCGCGGCCATTTCATTAGGAAAACAGAAGCAGGCAGCCTGGGTTACGCAACCTTCTGTGCCCTGTCTGCACGAGGGTGTTTTGTTTCATGTGGCAGTTCAGTATTAAGGAACAAACATCTAATTTTAAGTAAATAATGATGTTTACTGTGTTTTTAATTAACAGTCAACTGGGTCTCAAGTCCAGCTCTCGCCAAAGAAAAGCACAAGGAAAATAAAATCCTCAGAGGAAAAAAAGTGACAGAAACCATGGGCACAGAGTCCCGTGGTCAGTTCCTATTTTCCGAAAGCACACAAAACATGTGGATTCTCTGAGTTCAACGCATTTGGCTATCACTGTGTATCCAGAGTGGCTCTTTCTGAAGTTTCCTCTGCATGTAGGCAGACACACTGATGCTTGCTGTTTCCTGATGTTCTTTTCGGCTAATGTCAAGGGTCTCGTGAAATCTCAGTACAAGTGCTTTATACACAGTGTTAGTCGTTCAGTCATGTCCGACTCTTCGTGACCCCAGGTACTGTAGCCCACCAGGCTCCTCTGTCTATGGAATTCTCCTGCACTGCAGGCAGATTCTTTACCATCTGAGTCACCAGGGAACAGGTATGGTGTAAAAAAAATATTGCAGGGAGCGAAGGTTCCTACCAAGCTCTTAGCCGGCACAAACCACTTTGGAGTAAGCTGGGGTCAAAGAAAGACTAGGAGGGAGCCTCAAGCTCCCTGAGGAGTAGGGTGGGGGGCTGTGGAGGTGGGATTGTCTTATTTACTGCTGTCTTCTCTCCTATAAATTTCCAGCCTCAGAGCCTCCCACATGAGCAGTATTTTGACTGTGTGGAGTCTGCCTGCGTAGTGCCTCATTCCCATCATTTCCAGGAGCTCTTCCCGGTAGTGCAGCTTTCCCCAAATATGTATGGAAGATGTGTCCCCATTATCATCAGCTACCTAGAATGCTGTGAACAGGACAGTGGGAGATTGGCTCATTGGAGTGATCACGAAGCGTAGCAAGAACTTCCTTCCATCCAGTTCCACATCAGGGGTGAGTGAAGCGGCCGGGCTGCACACATACCATGTTTATAGGCTGTCATATGCACCAGTAAGGGCTTCCCAGAGGCTCAGCAGTAAAGAATCTGCCTATAATATGGAGCTTAAGGAGACATGGGTTTGATCCCTGAGTCGGGAAGATCCCCTGGAGGAGGGCACGGCAACCCACTCCACTATTCTTACCTGGAGAATCCCATGGACAGAGGAGCCTGGCAAGCTACAGTCCATAGGGTCTCAAAGAGTCAGACACAACTGAAGTGACTTAGCACTGCATGGCAAGAGCCAGTAAATACATTCGAGATTGTACCACATGATGTGTCCATTTCTAAAATGTCCTTCTTCCTAAGGACATTCATTAATAATTGAAATTTGATTGACATGCTGTTGACAGATGAGTTACCTGCCATGAAAAAGATAAAGTAGAAAGACCACTGCTTTCAACTGGTACTCTGAAAGATCACCTCAGTTTGGGCAGGGATCCACCTGCAAATAGTCGAACCATCAGCCTCTGGGGAGCTCTTAAATGCCCTTTATAAATAAATAGGTTTAACATTCAAAGCCAAGTTTCAAAAGAAACAGAGGTTCTCCCAGGCTCCTGATGCTGCTTACAAATAAGACAGTGGACCCTATAGAAAAGCAAGAAAGAGATGGTACCCTTCTTTTTGTACTGAATGAAATGTCCATGACTGCCAGGCAATCTGGAGGAAATTTCAAGGCCAAAGTCACTTTGAAGTCCTGGAACAGTCAATCAAAAGAATTAAAATTGGAGTATTAGACTGAAATGTTTTTGAATCCTAATGCTTCATAAATGATGTCACTCATTCAAATTGCCTTTTCCTCATCTATAAAGTGATTCTAATAATACATATATAAAAGACATTATCAGAGAAAATGAGTTTTTTAATGTCCTTAGTCTAGTGACTGTTAAGAGCTTGTACTCAACACATCTTAAATGTCTGTCCTCTCTTGTCCCACTCTTCCATCAACCACTGGCCGCTGTAGGTAGTCTCAGTGACAACCATCAACTTTTGTGACAAAGACACTGTGTGACAGAATATGAAAATTTAAACATAGATTCAGCCCCTAATCTTTAAGAACTTGTAATTTTATAAGGAAGATAAAGTACATGCACTAACATACACTGATGCGGAACACAGTTAGGTGATTTGTGTTATGGGAAGTTCAGTTGAGTTCCAATCCCTTGGATATGGAGACAGAGGATAGCTGACAAATATATAAGCTGGGTAAATTAAACTCAATAATAGAAGTTGAAATGTTTACTAAAAACACACACACATAGTTGGTCACATCTATGTAACATCTGCCTGTGAAACCTGATACTCGGGAAAACACATTTTGCTTTTCATGTACGCTCAGTTTTGGCACTGAAGCAAGAGAAGGTGAAGGTGAAGTCGCTCAGTTGTGTCCAACTCTTTGTGACCCCATGGACTGTAGCCTACAAGGCTCCTCCGTCCATGGGATTCTCCAGGCAAAAATACTGGAGTGGGTTGCCATTTCCTTCTCCAGGGGATCTTCCCGACCCAGGGATCGAACCCAGGTCTCCCACGTTGGAGGCAGACGCTTTAACTTCTGAGCCACCAGGGAAGCCATGAGAAAGAGAAAGAGGATTAAACTCGGGCACATTAGCACTCAGTTAAACGATTGGGTGTAAATGAAGCCTGGAAACAGCTCACTTAGGGGTCTGTTGTGTTGTTATTGTATATCATGTCTTTCCCACAATAGGGGACAATCATATATGGGCAGAGAGGAAGTACTCATTTTAAGAGAATATCAAGAATCTGTCTATCATACACACACACACACTTTTGCCTTAAAAGTATCCTGCTTGTTTTAAACCACTGTCAACATGATTGGACTGGTCCATTTGGAACAAGAACTTGCTGCTGCTTCAAGTCTACCTGTTCCAGAACTAATAAAGAGCAAAGCCTTCTGGTTCTGAGTTACTTCTCAGTGGACTGAAGTGGGTGAAAATTCATTTAGGCTGGGGCAAATGGTAGTTCTGAAAGCAATTTAAATTGCATTAAAAATGTGATTCTAATGGCTGCTCTCCTCAAATAAACTTCTGATCCTCCAGCATACATCCCCAAAAGGAGAACGTGACTACCAGTTGGCATTGACTAAGTACTGAAATGATACTCAATCCAAGAAAATACAAATTTTAACCCTTTGTGGTCAACTATGTTCATAATCTCAAAAAATGACCCTGGAAAATAAAAATAACATAAATTTTGTCACTCTATACTTAGTTTTCTTATTATGTTTGGTTTTGTCTTAAAATTTCAAATTAAGCAAATAATGTTAAGTATCAAAACATATTTATTTTAGACATTTTGAAAAATACAGAAATGGACAAATAGCTAGATGGGGAAAACTGCAAGTACACAAAGAAAGCACAGTTGACATTTTGCATACTTCCATACATTTGCTATCCACATTTTTGTATAATTAAGATAATACTTTAAATTTACTTTTTGATGCTATTTTTAACACTTAGTAAAATAGCATAGGCATTTCTCCAGGTTACTGAAACGTTGTTATGAATTTGAAAGCAGTAGAGACTCTTGGTTAAAATAAAAGGGTGAACTTAGAAGGAGTTAATTACCCATCCTAGTTGCAATAGCAGCGATTGCCACAGGAAGTTCAAGGTAAATCTCAGGACAGATCAAGAATCCCACCTATAGTCTTAGAGAAAGAAAACCCTTGATCCAAACTGTCCTTTCTCAGAAAAAGAACAGTAAATGTGAAAGAAACCACACTGGAGCTCATTAAACTGGACTATTACAACCAGCTTATGGAAAAAGAAGGACTTCAAATTATCAAATCCAAGTTCAACTTCTTTGTTTTATAAACAAAGACAAACTGAACCCATAAATGATAGTGTCTTATACAAGCCCCATAGAGTGGAAGTTTATGGAAGACCAAAGTGCCAAAGACATTGATTCCAATCTCCTTTCCTCTGCATCTCCTTACCTTGTAGTCACCTTCTCCTACATCCCACATTAGTACAGAAGAAGCATTCACCACTTCTTATACTCACCTCCCAGAGAGATGAGGCCCAGGTAGTTAATAACTACAGAAACATTTTGAAATCCATAAAATGACCCAAAAGGGTAAAGCTTTATTAATGATGTTGATGTGATGTTGATATGATGATCATTATTTCCTGGCTACTTAGGATGGGGATCCATACAACCACCTTCACCTCATTTATTTATTCATTCAACAATAGTATTGCGTATATCAGGCACTGGTTCTAACCATGGATATGGCAGAGAACAAACAGATAACACACCTCAGGAGTTAGCATTCTAGGGGAGAGAGGAGTAATGAATAATGAAATTATAGAGTATAATAGTTAATGATAAGTGATAAGGAGGAAGAAAATAGGCAAAAGTAAAATATGCAATGTTCTGGGAATGGGGTTAAATGTTATATGTTGTGACCAAGGAAGGAAATCTTGTGCACAAATGAGAAAAAGTCATTCTGAGGGGAGGAAACATATTCCTAGAGGCATGAATGCGCATAAGGTTTTGAGACACAGGGAGGAGGCTGATAAGACTGGAGTCTAGTGAGCAAAGGAGGAGCAAATGGGGTGAATGAAGACATGACAGGCAACAGATGACGTGGAGTCCTAATGTTAGTTGCTCAGTCGAGTCTGACTTTTTGCGGCCCCATGGACTGTAGCCTGCCAGACTCCTCTATCCATGGAAATTCTCCAGGGAAGAATACTGGAATAGGTAGCCATTTCCTTCCCCAGGGCATCTTCCCAACCCAGGGTTTGAACCTGAATCTCTCTCATAGAAGGCGGATTCTTTCCTGTCTGACCCACCAAGGAAGCTCAGGGCTTCTGAGCAGAGGAGTGATGGTGTTTCCTATCTTCAGTTTTAAGCAGCATCTCTCTGACTTTAAGCAGTCATCTCTGCAGAGAATAGACTCAAGGGAAGTAAGAGTTAACTCAGCAGGCCTGGGTTACTCAAATCCTGCACATTCAACAGAGATCTGGCTTCAAAAAAAAAAAAAGATGCTTCAGTGGGGCTCCTGGGAGATAACTTCTGAGCCCTTGGAATACTCTGTTTAATAAGAGTTTTGTTGTTCATGAGGGTTTAGGGCAAGCTATACTAGTTCCAGCAGATAAGAGGACTGCAGTCTGAGTAGCTGGAATCACTCACACAGATGCTGCATATGTACATGACTGACCCACAATAAAAGCCTGAACACAAGGTTTTCCTAGTTCAAACAACTGACAAATATAGTCACACATCATTGTTGGAAGGATATTCAATGTGTCCTGTCTGACTCTGGAGGACACACCTGGAAGCTTGTGCCTGGTTTCTCCTGGACTCCACCCATGTGACTTATCCTGATTTCCAACGGCCTGCTTTTATTATAATAAACTGTACCATGAGTAAAACAACTTTTCTGAGTCCTGTCTGTCCTAGCAAATCATTGAGCCTGAGAGTGGGCTTGGGTCCCCCAAACATGGTGGGAGGCAGTTGAAAGTAGATAGGAGGGGGATGCATTAATCCATGTGTGAAATAGTGGTGGTTTATCCACCATGATTTTGTCTCAGCAGAGTCCTGGTGATTTCTGTTCAATTTTTGGAAGATTATTGGTAGGGAAAAGATATCTTTCATTAATAGCAATTGACATTACCCAGTATCTCTTTATTAAAAGGTAATTCTGGTCTAATCTGTCAGTGAATACTTTCTACTTTTCCTCCAGGGAAGAAGTTCTTGAGAAACTTGGTAACTCTAAGTGCCAAGAAAAAATACCAAGATTTCTTGTTTCTCTGTGAGTTAGCAGGTCTGCATCTGTCAGCAGGTACAACCGTAATTGGAGGAGCTCAGGAATAAGGAGAGGTTTGTGCCACTAGAAATCGTCCCTGATTTCCATCTTTCCCACATGCTCATTAGTCACCCCATCATTATTCCAAATGAGTGGACGAGACAATGACCTTGGGAGGATCATTGTAGAAGATGGGAGACTATGAGAAAAGAGAGTCACAAGCTTCTACTTGTGTGAGGAAAAAAAGAAGATTTTATTTTTCTAATTCTGTGGTCATTGGACCAATTAGGTTATGGACCTAATTCTAGGTCATTGAATTTATTGTAATTCTTAACCTAAGATATGTATACCATCAATGGGATATGTTAAGAAATTGTGTCAGTAGGTATTTGCGATAAAACAAAATGGGTGTTTGTGGATAAAACCTAAGCCTTTCTGCAAAGTTAATGTTCTACTGTAGGACTTTAGGGTGAGGAAGGAAGGGCGTAGTGTGCTTCACACAGCTGTGAAGCTTTGGAGAATTTAAAGGTCTTTATAGACAGGAGAGTAAACTTTTTCTCTAAAGAGTTCAGTTTATGTTTGGGAGACAGAAGGCAGAAATGAAGCTATTGGGAGCAAGCTACTTCCTAGGTTCTTCAGCTGCCTGGATTATGATCTTTGCTTACCCAAAAAGCAAGAGAGTAGGACCAGAAGAAGCTATCCTAGGCAACTCATCGCATGTGTACAGGAAGAGGCATGAACCTAGAAATCAGCCAAGCCTTGGATTAAATCCCATCTCTACCACTTACCAGGAGTGTGACCTCAGGCAAGTTAATTAGCATCTTAGAGCTTCCCATTCTTTCCTTATTAAATGTGGATTGTGTTACCTGCCTTCAAGCATCAGTGTATAAGATTTGAATTATATATTTAATATATAATAATATATTGCAGGCAGATTCTTTACCAGCTGAGTCACAAGAAAGCTTGGCTTTGGATAAATTGCCTATGGTGAGAATTGGCTGATGGAATCTTTGGATAGTGATATTTAAAATCCAAGGTGAATATTTTGCCCTTCTCTTATTAATAGTTCAAATTTTCTGTAAATTTCACTAGATACAAAAGTCTTAGTGGTACTCTAAGAGAAGGAAAGTTTTGGAGTGATTTCCAGAGTGAGGCAAAGGAAACCGGAAAGATAAAACCTAAACCCTGCTGCCAAACAGGATGCTGTGTGGACTTAGCAAGAAATGGAGAGTTCCCTAGAAATCTTCTGGGATACAGGGAGGAGTCTCTCCGGGACTGTGGGATAGGAGCCTGGGTTGTCTTACTGAGTCATATTAAGATCAAGGGCCCCAGAAGTTTGAAAGATTTGGATTGCAAGTTCTGGGGTTTTCTGAATAGGGCGTTTTGTTTTCATAAGCACTTGGTAACTTGGTAAAAATAATACAATCACTTGCAAATGCTTTTACTCTGCATCTGCCTGTGTGAGTGAATGATTTATACCTGCTCTCAACACTGATGGGTATACTGTGATAACCCAGGGCCTTTACAGCTCAGAGGGCAAACTAGATCAGTGCCCTAGGGTCTCTTTGGGGGTTCTGAGGGCTGAAGTAAGGAGAGTACGTATTTCATGCACAGGCTAAAGAGCAGGTCTTCCCTGCTTATTTGCAAACAGCTTGATGAGAGGTTTAAAAAGCAGTGACTGCAGAGTCCATTAGCAGAGTCTACAGACTCTTGAAACCTTCCCATGCCCAAGCCACTGAATTCTATTTCTGGGTTTGCTTTCAACTCCAAGCAAAAAATTTTAACCCAGGCATTCTTGACCTGTCCCTGAATTTCACACATCAGAATCCAGGCAAGTGTCTCAAACAGA
Organism: Redunca redunca; assembly: GCA_006410935.1. Lineage (NCBI taxonomy): Eukaryota > Metazoa > Chordata > Mammalia > Artiodactyla > Bovidae > Redunca > Redunca redunca. The sequence continues at coordinate 562,000 of SJYQ01001723.1, read as the reverse complement.
CATGTCAGTTAATCAGTGGAAAACTTTCCAGGCAGAAGATAAGGTTTGGCGGTTTTAGAACAAGTGAAAGAGGCGTTGTGAAGAGTTTGCATAGCTGACAAGCTGGAATTGAGTTGTAGTGCCTTTGTCTTTCAGAGTTCCTTAAGATATGCACTCCTCAAATGAAGGAAAACATGTACTCACTTGTTAAAGGTAAAATAGGAAAAGATTCTTTACTTAGTGAGTTCCCGTCTGAAACTTCGCTGGCACATGTATGATATAAGGTGTCAGGAATATTTTTGAATTTTACATTGGCTCTTTCTCATCACTAACATACAAATTGCTGTGAAGGAAATACCATATTTTGTTCAAACGTCATAGCCTTCTGTTTCAGGGAAAAAAAAATTAGAAGACTATAAACCAAGCAACAGTTTCTATTTGGGCCTTTCTGGCAGAAAAATAAAGGGGAAAGGAGCAGGAAAATATGTATTTGTTAGCCTGGGCTGAGGCAGAGGAAGGATCCTTTAATAAAATGCATGTACTACTAAATCCTGCCTGGAAACAAAGAATGATATAAACAAGCCATGGCTTACAGTTTCAAAATCCAGTAAATTATATTTATGGTTGTGCATTTGTCAAGATAAGTAGCTAATGGTAATCCAATAAGCAGATAAGAGGAATAAGAAACACTGATGCAGGGCAGAAGTCAGTCTCAGTGATGGGGATGCCCTTTCATATGCGTGGTCTTGAAAGACCTCATGAAATGTTTTCAGATGGGGATGATGGTCAGGTCAGGGGTGGGCAGCTAGCAGAAAGTGGGCAAGAAAGGTCATTTTTGCTTGTAGCCTTTCAATAATGACAGAGCACTTACCATTTTCTAGTTTTATCATAGATGGATACATAAGATGTAATCTACAGCAATACAGAGAAGAGATTTATTTCTGCCTTGAAGAGACTTTTAGAAAAGAAAAACTAGGGCAAGAACCAGCATTTTTTAGAAGAATACTGTACCTAGATAGCAGAACAAGCACAAAATACATTTTCAGACTCTAGACTAAAATAGAAATCCCAGCAATTGTCAACCTCCTAAAATTTGCCCAGGACTGATTCTAACAGACTACTTTAGACCTACATCTGTTGTGTTGTGGCTAACAGGAATAGATCCAGCTCTAAACTCCATGGTGTCTGAGGTGCTCTCTTCTCCAGGTGGCCTTCTAATCTGTCTCTGGCAGAGTTTTACGGATGAAGCAAGATGTGGAGGAAAGGGTCACTGTGAAAGCAACTCTCAATAGTCTAGTCATTTAGTTACAAACCAGATATGAGTGTGAACAATCCTACTGTAGGAAGTAAAGAACCTTTCTTCAAGCTAAGTCTGATTTTTGCCATTATGTTGAGCCAGTGGGTAGGCAACAGATATATTCATGTCTTCATGTCCGGGCTTCCAGCTGAAATATGCGGTCCCATCAGGGAAAGCATCACTGCCCATTTTGACATAAAGAGTCTGACTTCACAGCAAGGCCAAGGCAGGGCTGACCACACTTCCTGCCTGAGCCCTTGTTGCCCATCTGTGCATGAGGGCTTGGAGCTTCAGGTTCTCAAAGACCAATAAGGGAGGTGCAAGCAGAGCACTTTCTCAAAGGCTTCCAGAATACTTTTATTCCACAGTAACCAGTGGAAATCTCTAGTTTCTCAATTTTCTCTTGCAAAGATTGAGTTATTCTTCCAGAAAATTCTAAAGGTATGCAGGCTAAAAGTTTCCACTTGAGCTGATTTAGTTTAGTTGTCAGACACCATTCAGGGCAAGTGGGAACACATACGGTTTGCTATGAAGCTAACCTGGGTTCAAATTCTTGCTCAGTCACCGTGATTGATGGATTTTTCATCTATGAAAAATGATACAGTGCAAGGTGGTCACAGTGACTAGAAATCATGTGTGGAAAACACTTGGCATATAGAACACAGTTGTTTAACAGTAGCTATCGTTGCTGCTAAGTCGCTTCAGTCGTGTCCGACTCTGTGCGACCCCACAGACGGCAGCCCACAAGGCTCCCCCGTCCCTGGGATTCTCCAGGCAAGAACACTGGAGTGGGTTGCCATTTCCTTCTCCAATGCATGAAAGTGAAAACTGAAAGTGAAGTCGCTCAGTCATGTCCGACCCTCAGCGACCCCATGGACTGCAGCCTTCCAGGCTCCTCCATCCATGGGATTCCCCAGGCAAGAGTACTGGAGTGGGGGGCCATTGCCTTCTCCAGTAGCTATCATTAAGCTCTACCATAAGCTCTATCATTAAGCTCTGCATTAAGCTCAGACTGAAATTACTGAAGTAGATGACAATTATCCTACACCTAAAATTTTCTTGAAATACTTCTTTAAAGCCTGATTTGCTGGACTTAATCATAAGTAATAATATGATATTATAAATAACCAGCATTACAGTTTACAAAGTATTTTCAGTTATTATCTCATATAATTCTCACACCTATTGGAAAGTTTGATTTTATGATAACATCCACTTTAGAAATAAGGGAACTGAGAGAATAAGGAAACTGCTTACAGTGATGAGTACATTGGCAAATATTGGTTTCAATGATGTCAGGTTGGCTAGAGCAGTAATCAGTTTCATGCGCGCACTCATTCTTTTATTAAACAAACACTTATTGAATCCCTGTAGGCCCTGGGCCAGGTGCTGAGAATACAACAGTAAGAAAAAATTCAGAGCTCCTGCCTTCAAGGATTTTATGTTACTACAGGGAACACAGGCATTAAACAACTACATTTGAAAATGAACAACCTGATTTAAAGATGGCAAGAGCTGAACAGACACTTTACCAAAGACGACAAACATATGGCATGTAAGTATAAGAAAAGGTGCTCAACAGCATGTATCATCAGGGAATTACAAATTAAAACAATGAGCTACCACTACCCATTCATTAGATTGACCAAATTCAACATGCACACAACATCAATCACTGGCAAGTATGTGAAGCAACAGGAACTCTCATTCACTGCTGGTGGGAATGCAAAATGGTACAGCCTGTTTGCAAGACAAGCTGACAGTTTCCAAATAGGTAAATAAGCATATTCTTACCATATAATCAAGAAATTGTGCTCCTTTCTTTTTACCCAAAAGAACTGAAAATTTATGTTCACACAAAAACCTGCACACAGATGTTTATAGTAGCTTCGTTCACAGTTAACAAAACTTGGAAGCAACCAAGATGACCTTCATTAGGTGAATGGATAAATAAATTGTGGTAAATATAGACAATGAAATATCATTTAAAACTTAAAACAATGAGCTATCAAGCCATGAAAAGATATGGAGGAGTCTTAAGTGCATATTCAGTTCAGTTCAGTTGCTCAGTCATGTCTGACTCTTTGCGACCCCATGAATTGCAGCACACCAGGCCTCCCTGTCCATCACCAACTCCCAGGGTTCACTTAGAGACACTTCCATCGAGTCAGTGATGCCATCCAGCCATCTCATCCTCTGTCATCCCCTTCTCCTCCTGCCCCCAATCCCTCCCAGCATCAGAGTCTTTTAAATGAGTCAACTCTGCATGAGGTGGCCAAAGTACTGGAGTTTCAGCTTTAGCATCATTCCTTCCAAAGAACACCCAGGGCTGATCTCCTTCAGAATGGACTGGTTGGATCTCCTTGCAGTCCAAGGGACTCTCAAGAGTCTCCTCCAACACCACTGTTCAAAAGCATCAATTTTTCGGTGCTCAGCTTTCTTCACCGTCCAACTCTCACATCCATACATGACCACTGGAAAAACCATAGCCTTGACTAGACAGACCTTTGTTGGCAAAGTAACGTCTCTGCTTTTCAACATGCTATCTAGGTTGGTCATAACTTTTCTTTGAAGGAGTAAGTGTCTTTTAATTTCATGGCATAAGTGAAATAAGCCAATCTGAAAACTATATGTCGTTCTGGAAAAAGCAAAACTCTGGAGACAGCAAAAAGATTGATGTTTATTGGTGGGCTGGGGAGGAGGGAGTGAGGGGTAGGCAGAGCACAGAGGATTTTGAGAGCAGTGAAACTACTCTTAATCATACTATCATCGTGGCTACATGTCATTATAACTTTATCACAAACCTTTGGATGTACAACACCAAGAGTGAAACCATGCAAAGTGTGGACTTGGGATAATAATGATGTGTTGACATAGGTTCATCAATAGTACCAAATGTTCGCTCTGGGACAGGATGTGTTGGTGGAGATGTTGTGCATGTGTAGAGGTAGGGAGTGTCTGGAAATCCTCTGTACTGTCTGCTCAATTTTTCTGTGTACCTGAAACTTCTCTAAAAATGTCTATTTTTAAAAAAGAAAACTTCAATGATTGTAGAAAATACAATGAAAGGGATAATGCAGAAACTTTAGTAGTCTAATGTAGCCTTGCAGAGTCAAGAAAGAAGTTCACAGGTGATCTTTGAGCTGAAATCTGAAACATAAAAAGTGAAAATATCCCTTGTGCCAAAATATTATAACTTGACAAACTGAGGTCCTCATATAAACAGCATGGTCCTGATAAAGGACAATAAATGAAATCCACTTAAGATTATCATCATAGGCAGCAAGTAATTCTTGTAATGATTCCACTTGTGTGAAGTGTGCCTCAGATCTGGAAGAAGAAAACACAAGAAGGGGTCAAAATTGTCATGGTAACAGAAACACAAAGAACCCATGCTAAAGGGTTTCCAATAAGCAAGAACAGACTGCATTCAGCGAGTAGCCTTCCGTGAAAGTTGACATCTGTTACTCATTTGTTGATCCTAGGTTTGGAGAAAAGCACAGTATTGGAAATACTTTTACATTCTGGGAAAATATTGAGTGGAAGAGCTCTTAGTGCTTCTTAAATATTGGTCCATTACTTTTAACATTTAGTACGATCTTGCTCTCTCCACTTAAAGAATGGGCAAGAGAGTTGGGCAATATCTAGATTCAATAATTTCAAAGCTATGGAAGATCAAAGACAGTGTCTTGCTTACGCTAGGAGAAAGGAGCTCTCTTATCATTGAAAAGACATCTTTTGGGTGCTTGGGAAAAAATAAGAGAAAATGTATACCTAGGAAGAGGTGAAAAGTGGGGAATATTCAGGAGATAATAGCAATTATTAATATTTTGCTTTGGGAAAAATAGCAAGGAAAAAATACCCACAAAGCCACCTATATACCTATAGATTATAATGTTCAGAGCAAGGATATTGATATCAAACAGACCTGAATTTGAGTCCCAGTTCTACCTGCTGTCTAGCACTAAGACTTTAAGGAAGTTTCTGAGTCACTTTATAATACAGTCTCATCTGTAAAATGCATTATCAGACCAACATTATGGGCTTTAGGGAGAATTAAATACTTCAATATACATACAGTTATTATCATGGTATCTAGTGCATAATAACCACTCAATGAATATTAATTGTATTACTATTTTTAATGGATTGACTAGCTCCCCCAGTATAACTGTTTTACTATACATCAATCCTGTTCTTTTTTTTTTTTAATTTTTATTTTGTATTGGAGTATGGTTGAGTAACAATGTTGTATTAATTTAAGGTGTACAGCAAAGTGATTCAGTTATACATACATATGTATCTACTTTTTCAAATTCTTTTCCCATTTAAATTATTACAGAATATTGAGCAGATTTCCCTGTGCTACATTCGAAATAGATAACCAACAAGGACCTGTTCATCTTTAATTCCCACTGGATTGCAAAAGTTTTAAGAAAGTTCTAGAGGAAAGTAAGGATCCCTTGGTGAGTTGCCAGATCATGTAAAGTACAAAGGCAAATGTCAGCCAGTGGCAGCTTCGATGATCTTGGTGTCTATATGACCCTGTAATTCTAAGATGTGCCGATGCCTTTGTTCCCATTTAATATTGCTTTGTAGCAGCAAGCATGACTAACCCATGGAAAGCATCAGAATCGCTGGCCAGCAATTCTGGCCTCCTCACCTGTTTTCCACACCACCCTCCTCACCTGTTTTCATCCACTCACCTGAGTTGTCATCCGTCCCCTTTGAGAAAACTCGAGTCATAGCTGTGTATTCTGCAATATCTAACAATACTGGCTTTGTGTTCCCAAAGGGTGAAACACGATGTCACCCAACTGCTCTTTATGTGACCTTGGCCAAGGCCAGGTTACTCATGCAATCTGAATTTCCAGGCCCTCATCTCTCCAAGGGCCCAGGAGGGCATCAGATGGCCCACTCAATGTAAGTGACTGAGGAGATTTCAATAAACAGGTTAGGTACAGGATGTGGGCAGGTTTTGAAGAAACCTGTCCCACACTTGGTACATGCGTGGATGCTAAGTCGCTTCAGTCATGTCCGACTCTTTGTGACCCCTGGTCTATACCCCTCCAGGTGGAATTTTCCAGGCAAGAATACTGAAATGGATTCTCATTCCCTCCTCCAAGGGATCTTCCCAACCCAAGGATCCAACTCACATCATCTCCTGCATTGGCAGTGGAGGTCTTACCACTAGCACCACCTGGGAAATCCCACACTCCGTGCGTATGCTCAGCATATACACTTGTATATGCACGCAATGTTTGCTATAATGTCAGCCTTTCTAATTTCAAGCTTTTGGTTTTTAGGTCTGGGATTAAGTGTTTATTCACTTCACATTCCTTGGCAGAGTTTTAGCAACCAAACTTCAGCCCATCCTTCCCAAACTTTATGTAGCCCATGAAGTACTGTCTGTACCAAAAAAAAAAAGTGAAAGTGTTAGTCATTCAGTCCTGTCTGACTTTTTGTGACCCCATGGACTATATAGCCTGTCAGGCTCCTCTGTCCATGGAATTCTCCTGGCAAGAATACTGAAGTAGGGTGCCATTCCCTTCTCCAGGGGATCTTCCCAACCCAGGGGTCAAATCCAGATCTCTTGCATTGCAGGCAGATTCCTTACCATCTGAGCCACCAGGGAAGCCCAGCTGCACCAAATCAGTGGTAAATTTCTAATTATGCTGTCTGCTTAGAAGAACATGCCAGCAACAACTTTTCCAGTTACCAAAAGGGTGACCTATCCTTATAGGAAAAGAAGACTCAGGGGCCACAGCATTCATAAGGATTTGAGCACCACAAATAATGGAGCAAATGTCCAGAGAGCACCAATATTTTGATCTCTGGAAGGAGGGCTTTCTGAGTTTATTTATTAGCATTTATTAGCCAGCCCAGGAACAAACCTCTGCTCTGTTCAGCCAGTTTCATGAACTTAGTCTTAAAAACAAACAATAAAGGTGCCAATCATTCTACTTAACTATGTAGCTAACCATCTATTATTAATCGGAGCACATACTTCTAGAAGAGTAAATGGGGTCTCAAAGAGCTGAGCTCAATAAGCCCCATAATGCAGTCAAACCCGTGCTTTGTATCATGTGGTAAATGGAATGATTGATCGGAACTGCACACAAAAGATTAAGGCTCTCTCTTAGCTCTTTCAGACCTTTTTCTCCTCCTGCATGAGCATGTCTGAAAATACTAAATGGAATTATATGTTCGTATAAGAAGCAAGTATATCTTTGTTTTAAATGCTCCTTTGTGAGAGATTAAACCCGGGTAGCTTGGAAAAATCAAGAGAAGGAGACTTGCTGAATATTTCTGCTGTGTCATTTTTCAACTATATTTTCTGTAATAGGAAGAGATTTCTGGTCAGTCTAAGTGCTGCAACCAGATTGGAAATTTAGGGCATCTTTACAATTATGTTCTTATGTGCTTGGAAAAGCATCTTAAGGGTCATAAGATGTTTTGGTCATAAACATATTTCAGAATGCAGATAAAAAGGCAAACTTCTGATCTCCCAGAATTAGCTAAATTTTTATGCCTTCACAATGAGATACGCAGCAGGCTGACATAAAAGCAGGAGAGTGTGTGATCTGAGTACACCCTTTAGGGAAACACTCTCTTGTCCTCATTTCCCTTCAATAGTAAACTCCAAATGGCACAACCTAATTAACATAATCTCTCAGTCACTTGATTAAGGGACCTCAAGGTACTTTACCAATGTTAGTCTGCTAACTTCAACAAGAGCCTGAGGAAGTCACCAGACTCTCCATTCATGTTGTTTCAGGTGAATTCACAGATTAATATAAATTTAGTCACTGCTTTAGAGCCTGAGAAATGAGTTCTTACTCCACTCCCAACAGGGCTTCCCTGATGGCTCAGAATATAAAGAATCCACCTGCAATGCAGGTTTGATCTCTGGATGGGGAAGATTCCCTGAAGGAGGAAATTGCAACCCACTCCAGGGTTCTTGCCTTGAAAATTCAATGGACAGAGGAGCCTGATGGGCTACAGTCCATGAGCTCGCAGAAAGTCAGACTCAACTGATCAGCTAAGCATGCACACACTCCTGTCACGCTCCCATCAAGGTATTACCATTAGGGTATCAGGCTTTTATAGAACGGTTAGTTCAATTCAGTCACTCCGTCGTGTCCAACTCTTTGCAACCCCATGGATTCCAGCATTCCAGGCCTCCCTCTCCATCACCAAGTCCCAGAGTTTACTCAAACTCATGTCCATTGAGTCAGTGATGCCATCCAACCATCTCATCCTCTGTTGTCCCCTTCTCCTCTC
>SJYQ01001723.1:511202-552541 GCA_006410935.1 Redunca redunca | reverse complement strand
AGAAATTAAGGAAACAATTCCATTCACCATTGCAACAAAAAGAATAAAATACCTAGGAATATATCTACCTAAAGAAACTAAAGACCTATATATAGAAAACTATAAAACACTGATGAAAGAAATCAAAGAGGACACTAATAGATGGAGAAATATACCATGTTCATGGATTGGAAGAATTAATATTGTGAAAATGAGTATACTACCCAAAGCAATCTACAAATTCAATGCAATCCCTATCAAGCTACCAGCGGTATTTTTCACAGAACTAGAACAAATAATTTCAAGATTTATATAGAAATACAAAAAACCTCAAATAGCCAAAGGACTGATTTTCTTTAGGATGGACTGGTTGGATCTCCTTGCAGTCCAAGGGACTCTCAAGAGTCTTCTCCAGCACCACAGTTCAGAAGCATCAATTCTTTGGCACTCAGCTTTCTTTATAGTCCAACTCTCACATCCATACATGACTACTGGAAAAACCATAGCCTTGACTAGACAGATCTTTGTTGGCAAAGTAACGTCTCTGCTTTTGAATATGCCGTCTAGGTTGGTCATAACTTTTCTTCCAAGGAGTAAGCGTCTTTTAAGCATAGGAGATGATCTAATATGGAGCCATGGTTGGGAACCACTACCGAGGTCAGGAGTTTCACCAAGAACCAAGCCTTTCAGGGGTTTTTGCTTTGGAAAGACCCTGCTTTGCTAATAAACACCAGACTGTAATATGATGGAATTTTAAAGAAGTTATTTGATCCAAACTTTATGGTGGTCTCATTTATGCCCGATGACTGTCAGCCTTGCATTAAGGGTTGAGACTAAGGTTTTTCAGACTATGGGCAATGGCTTACTAGTAGGGGATGAAATAGATTTAGATGGTTGCAGCTGACAGAATAAATAATTTAAAATAAATGAAAGAGAATCAAAAACATTTTTTGAAAATAAATGAAACAATCAAAAACATCAATTCACCACAAATAACAAGAGTATTACTTTGTAAAATGTTTTTTTCTGTGTGTATGTGTGTGTGTGTGTGTGTGTGTGTATGTATATAAAGTTGTTTTTGATCCTGATGTAAAATGTTAAAGGTTCATCTTGATAAAGCTCATGGTCAAATAAAGTGTGTAGAACCCTGACATTTAATGCTAATACTTGTCCCAAATGTGAAATGTTTCTCTTTTGTTTTACATGAGAATGTGGGGCTCTGAAAGATTTCATAACTTTCTCCAGGTTCACCCAGATACACCAAGGAACAGTGATTCAGAATTCAGGTTCAGCCCTGTGTGTCCACAAAGCCTAAGCTCCCTCTGTTATACTAAGATGCCTTACTACCATCTACCACCCAGGCTTACACCAATATTTGGCATATCTTTAAGTTTTCTCTCACCTTGATGCACAAACCAGACAGACAGACTACTAACAGAGTAAAGTAAAAAAAAAACAAAAAACAAAAAACTTAAGTCTTTTCCCTTTAAACTTCTATCAAGGGAAGGAGGCTCACCTGCTTTTATTTTGGGGCTTCTCATCCTTGGAACAGGAATGTTTTCTCGGCTCCAGTCTGGTTCCTCCTCCTCCTATCAACAGAGAGTTGAAGAGCACCTTATATTGTCCTGTCTGTGATAACTCCATATGCTCTTACAGATGATAGCTGGGATATCCTCAAGGAGAACAAATTCACAGCAATCTAAAATAGTAATGGTTCATTCTCTCTGAAGAAGCACAGGTTCCCTTAAAATATTCAAACCCAGCAGGTTTGAGCTGTGAATATATTAAGCAGTGCTGAAATGTTTCTTAAGTAAATTCATTACTGAAATGTAACACACATACAGAAAAGGACTTAAACCATAACGGCACCATGCAGTGACTTATTATAACCTGAAAACACTCATGTAAACATCACCCACATCAAGAAAGAATGAAGTAGGACACCTAGAAGCACTTCAATGCCCTCTTCTTGTCACTAATTCCCCACGTGAGTAAACAGAACCCAGACTTTTCATCATAACTTGCCTATTTTGAATTTTTTAAATAAATGGAATAATCATGTCTGTAATCCGTTTGTGTCTGTCTTTTTATATTCAACACGGTATTTTTAAGCTTCACCCATATTGTATGGCTATAATTTGTCTATTTCTGTTGACATTTAATATTCCATTACATTAATATACAACAGTGGGCTAACCCATTCATCTATTATGGCCATTTGAATATTTTCCAATTTGAAGCTCTGAACATTTCAGTGCTGCTATGAACATTTTGCTAGACATCTTTTGGTGAACATATGTTTGCATTTCTGTTATTTATTAAGAGTGGAATTACTGGGCAAAGGTATGCATATGTTCAGTTTCAATAGTTCCTGCAAAAGAGTTTTCCAACACTACACATTTTTCTTTCCTATCAACAGTGTTAGGAAGGTTCCAGTTGCTTCACACTTTCACCAAAACTTAGTATGTTCAATCTTTTTACCCATCTTGGGCTAAGGTTGAGTGTGTGTGTGTGTGTGTGTGTGTGTGTGTGTTCATGCACGTACATGCACGTGTGTGTGTCTGCTTCAGTTCAGTTCTGTTGCCCAAGCATGTCCGACTCTTTGCAACCCCAGGGACTGCAGCATGCCAGGCTTCCCTGTCCATCACCAACTCCCAGAGTGTTCTCAAACTCACGTCCATATATTTCTTTTTCAAAATCAATTTCACTGTGATTTAATTTACATATAAGGAACTACATTCATTTAGAATATAGAATTCGATGAGCTTTGACAGATATTTACACCCATAAAACCACTGCCTCAATCAGCACAGAATATTTTCATATCCCAGGTTTTCTCATGCCCCTTCTTCATTTTCTAGGAAAGAGATTAGAAGAGAAAGGAGCTTCCATTCCTTGTTGTGGGCTACCTTGCTCCCCAGGCTCCAGGAGACCAGGATCTTTTCTTTACTGCTGGATGAATGCAGTTTCCACAGTGCTGGGTTCCTGTAGGTCATAACTTTCCCCAGCTCTCAACTCAGGCAGTCCTGGCAGAAGACCCAGAAAGCATAGCATTAATCTCATTAATTGTATTTAAACCACCATATGGCCCAGTAATTTCACTAAAAAAGATACATGTATCTCAATGTTCACTGCAGCACTATTTACAATAGCTAGAACATAGATGCAACCTAGATGTCCATCAACAGATGAATGGATAAGGAAGATGTGGTACATGTACACAATGGAATACTACTCAGCCATAAAAAGGAACGCATTAGAATCAGATCTAATGAGGTGGACCAAGCTAGAGCCTATTATACAGAGTGAAGTAAATCAGGAAGAGAAATAGAAATATCATATACTGATGCTTGCACATGGAATCTAGAAAGATGGTACTGATGAATTTCAGGGCAGCAATGGAAAAAAGATGTAGAGAACAGACCTATGGACAGGAGTGGGGAAGAGGGAGAAGGTGAGATCTATGGAAGGAGTAACATGGAAACTTACAATACCATGTGTAAAATAGATAGCCAATAGGAACTTTCAGTATGACACGGGGAACTCAAACAGGGGCTCTGTGACAATCTAGAACGTGGGGCGGGGAGGGCAATGACAGGGAGGTTTGGGAGGGCGAGGACATGGTTGTACCTATGGGATGATTCTTGTTGATGTATGACAGAAAACCACAAAATTCTGTAAAACAATTATCCTTCAATTAAAAAAAATAAATAAGTGGCAAAAAACTGTATTTAATTTCAGTTTATTTCAATTTAAACATAAATATTCACAAAGAGTTAATGACTACCNAAATAAATAAGTGGCAAAAAACTGTATTTAATTTCAGTTTATTTCAATTTAAACATAAATATTCACAAAGAGTTAATGACTACCATAATGTACAATGCAGGTTTCAATTTTACTAAAAATTTGTATCAGAATTATTGCATGTTATACAAATATCTCTCCCTGTTGATACAAATGAATTTCATGAATTATGAGTGTCTTAAGGGCAGATTCTTAACTTATTCGGTACATTTAACTATTTTTTTTTAAAATCAGGAAAGCAAAACTCAAACTTTTCATTCAAATAATCTTTCTACAAATTTTCAGTAATAATCCTGTGGCAAATCCTTGACTCTTTCTGTGATTTGTGTTAAAACTTCAAGCTTTTGAACTCAAAGACTGTTTTCTTAAAATTGAAATATAGTTCATTTATAATGTTGTGTTAGTTTCTGTGTACAGTAAAGTGATTCAGCTTTATATACATCCATGCATACAAGTATGTGTGCATTCTTTTTCAGATTTTTTTCTCTTAGTTGATTATAAGATTTTTTTAATATAGTTCCTTGTGCTGTACAGTAGGACTTTCTTGTTTGTCTATTTTATATATGGTAGTTTGTATCTGCTAATCCCAAACTCTTAATTTAGTTCCCTCCCATTTTCCCCTTTGGTCCATAAGTTTGTTTCTGTGCAAAGAGACCCACTGTTGACTTTCATCTCTGGGTCTTCCCATCTGTGTTATGGTGAGCAAGCCTATTAGTCTCCCTGAGCTTCAGCTTCCTCACTCATATAACTGATTTCCCACTCATATAACTGGGAAATCAGTAAATATGAAACCTATTTAATGAGTGTCTGGCACCATCCTAGCCCCTGAACAAACGTGTGTTGTTGCCCACAATCACTTGATCTATTGAATGGTGCTAATAAACACCCTTATTCCATAGGATTTTATTATCTTATGAACCCTCTGGAAAGTGCAAAGCATTCTAAAAAATGTGAAATGTTGCTCCCTGTGTTGGGGAGGAGAAGAAATAGTAATAGACATGAGTTGAGGCCTCTGAAATAAGGAACAATTCATATTGAGGGAAAGGGGTACGAGGGCTGTGACTGCCAAGCAGCAGCTCCTAATGGGTGCAGGGGCAGAACTTCTGCCAAGTTCCAAGGAGTGGGTGGAGGAAGAGAGGGAGGAGGTAGAAAACGGGGGACTGAGCATCAGATATTGGGCAGGTGTTGCTTGTGTGCTTTATTGACAACAGTGTTCACTGCTGTTTATTGATTGTCCAATGGAACTCTGACCAGAAACTGTGCTAAAACATTTAATCCTCACAAGAAAAAAAAAAAAAAACTACTGTTGTCTCCATTTTATAAATAAGTCTGAGGTTTAGTAGGAAAAATAACTTCCCCAGGGCCACATAACTAGCTGACATATGTGTCCAGCTCAGTGTGATTCCATAATACATGCCCTCGACCGCTACATAGTGTATCTCTGCTTCCACTTGCTTTTCTCCTTAATCCTCTTGAACTCTGTGAAGTATACTTTGCCACCTTTTATAGATGGGTTTTATATTTCAGAGTTGAAATTACATTTCCCAAATTCATAGATATGGAATTCCACTTGGAGAACTAGGGTTTGGACTCAGCTATTTTGGCTCCACATCCAGGACACTTATCATACTAGATAATAATGGTGAAAATATTAAAAACTCACATGATTAAGGCCTACTATATGTCAGGCACTATTTTACACATTCCACATGTAGAATTCATTTTATCTTTACACAAAAGTTTAAATTTCTTCATCCCCATTTACAGACAATGAAAAAGAAGCTCAGAATGGTTAACTACTATGCAAGGTGCATAATAAATACAGAAGTTGGGATGTGAACTTGAGCATTGTGGTTCCACAGTCTCTTTTTAATCACTATGTTAGAAGCAACCTCAATGTCAGGGTGTCTCACAGGTGGGCTAAACTCTGGGACTACACAAATGCCTGTGGACAGGATTGAAAGCCACAGCGTGAAATAGGCATCTGCAGAAAGGAATAATAAAAAGGAAAATTGCAGGTAACAGAACTCTGAGAAGAGCAGCAAGCTCATTAACCAAGAAGGACTGTCATGGTTTTTTATGGTCCAAAGAATTGCTTTGCTTTAATTCTAACACACACGAGACTGGCCTTGCTCTATCAACAGTGGAAATCACTCACATCTAGAATTGACATGAGAAACTGATTTATTTTCATTGTTCATTACAGCAATTCAGTGCAATTTATTTAGGACCACTGTCTCTCACTCAGAGGGAAACTCATAACGCAAACACATTAATCTTGGGAGACAGTATCTTGGATACCAGCAGTTTGGATAATTAGATTGTTACTCTCAGCATGCATGGTCTGTTATAAGCAACAAAGAAGCTTATCAGATTCTAATAACCCTTGGTGAATATTATGCAAACTAAACACAAAGACATTCACAATTCTAAATAAAATTCCAAAACTTAGATTCTTCTTTGCTTCTCCTGTTTGCCAAGGGGAGGTCCAATATATATTTTCCTTTTGTAACTGAAAGGCCATATTCTCTCATCAGAAGCCTGGCTGGAACATTTTTTTATTAATCCTCTAAAGGTTCTTCATTAAAGAAAATTTGAAACTAAAAACCGTGAGCAGTGTGACCTTGAAATCACTAGGGCTTAGGTTCGAAGTCAAGATCCATCAAATATACTGTTAAGTTTCTATTGATTTGTGTAAGTTGAACCCTCAGACACCTAGTGACTTTCAGCCAATAGAATCCCCCATTAAGTGTCTCAGAAAATAATGGTTCAGATAATGGAGAGGCCTTGACACAAAACCTCAAGCTTAAACCACTCTCCTAGTTGGATATGACGGAGAAGGCGATGGCATCCCACCAGTACTCTTGCCCGGAAAATCCCATGGACGGAAAAGCCTGGTAGGCTACAGTCCACGGGGTCGCGAAGAGTCGGACACGACTGAGCGACCTCACTTTCACTTTTCATTTTCATGCATTGGAGAAGGAAATGGCAACCCACTCCAGTGTTCTTGCCTGGAGAATCCCAGGGACGGCAGAGCCTGGTGGGCTGTTATCTAAGGGGTCGCACAGAATCGGACATGACTGAAGCGACTTAGCAGCAGCAGCAGCAGCAGCAGCAGTTGAATATGAAAAAGCACCTGGGATTGATAATCCTCCTGCTATATCCCCTGGCCAACAACAAGATGTGACTATGTCTTTGACATAGACAATAGGATATATATTTGGATACATGCTCAAAGAAAGTGACTGGGCCAGGTGGTCAAACTCTCAGAGATATAAAAGTCACCCGAAGTTCACAAACAGCTGTTGTACTTCAGAGATACTGGAAGTTATGTCTCCTTCTTCTGTGCTTCCACTCTCTGATCTACATTTTACACTACTGAGTTCCATTCTACTACCACGATTTTGTGGATATGACCTAGATTTTTTGTTCTTGTGAGTTACCTCACTCCTCCCCAGTGGACTGAATCGTTGCCCTCCCTACCAGTGACATCACCGATCTCTGACCTCAAACAGTTGCTGACTGTTTGAGTGTAGAATTCCAGGTTGCTTAGATGGATTATCATTTCTGACTAACTCAGCTTATGTATTTATTTTTTTGCACAGTGTTCTATTAACCAAGGAGCTATGTGGCCCCAAAGATTGTCCTCAAGTTCTGTCTTTTAGCAAGTGGAGGAAGAGAAGGCCAAGAGGGCAAGAGGATCCTGCTGCTACAAAGAAATGCTTGACAACACTGATGTAAGGGAAATGGCAAGGCCTGAAAGAGTTAAAGCCGTTCTACATGCTTGTGCTGAGAGTACCACTCTCAGGCTTCTGCCCTTCTCCTCGTGTGTTTTCATCCAAACATAAAGATGTTATTAGTCTTTCCTCTTTCCTTGTCATTGCTGCAAATGTTATTGTTATTGTTTATAAAACCTGCCTCCCATTTCCCATTGTTTGTCCTTGTGTCTCCATCTAAGCCACTTCCCAACCTGGAATGCTCTCCCCCTGCCAAGATATTTCTCTTGATAGAGAAGGATTTCCCCTTCTGTGCTCTCTCAGCACAATGCACGTGCATTCCTGCTCTGAGCACAGGGCATACATATGGCAAACACTGATTCTCAGCCCAAGGTGAGCCAGGATTTTAATCCACCCTGTGGGTCCCTTTTCCTGACCTTTAAGAAGAGTATGAGTGAGTGAATGAGTGAAGTCGCTCAGTCGGGTCCGACTCTTTGCGACCCCATGGACTGTAGCCTATCAGGCTCCTCCGTCCAAGGGATTTTCCAGGCAAGAGTGCTGGAGTGAATTGCCATTTCCTTCTCCAGGGGATCTTCCGGACCCAGGAATCCAACCCGGGTCTCCCACATTGTAGGCAGACGCTTTACCGTGTGAGCCACAGGGAAGCCCCTTAAGAGGAGTATGATGATACTTAACTCGCAGGTTTATTGTAAGAATTAGAGGAAATGACATATATAAACGTGTTGGGGAGAGCTTTCAACTTATAGGCATTTTAAGAAATCAACACCCCTTCCCTGTTCACAGTTTTCTTCCATCCTGAATTTGTGCTGTTACAAAACAAGAAATGGCCCTCAATAACAGTTTAATGGACACAAATACTATTTATTGAGAGTTTACTATATGTAACATGCTTCTTGTGACACTTTACCTTTTTTAGCTCATTTAATCTTCATGAGATATTCATGGGTTCGGTTCAGTTCAGTTCAGTTCAGTCACTCAGTCATGTCCAACTCTTTGCAACCCCATGAACCACAGCATACCAGGCCTCCTTGTCCATCACCAGCTCCCAGAGCCTATCCAAATTCATGTCTGTTGAGTCGGTGATGCCATCCAACCATCTCATCCTCTGTCATCCCCTTCTCCTCCTGCCCTCAATCTTTCCCAGCATCAGGGTCTTTTCAAATGAGTCAGCTCTTCCCATCAGGTGGCCAAAATATTGGAGTTTCATCTTAAACATCAGTCCTTCCAATGAACACCCAGGACTGATCTCCTTTAGGATGGACTGGATGGATCTCCTTGCCATCCAAGGGACTCTCAAGAGTCTTCTCCAGCACCACAGTTCAGAAGCATCAATTTTTTGGCACTCAGCTTTCTTTATAGTCCAACTCTCACATCCATACATGACTACTGGAAAAACCATAGCCTTGACTAGATGGACCTTTGTTGGCAAAGTAATGTATCTGCTTTTTAATATGCTGTCTAGGTCGGTCATAACTTTCCTTTCAAAGAGTAAGCATCTTTTAATTTCATGGCTGCAGTCATCATCTGCAGTTCCTGGGTTATGAGTATGAGGTCGCTCAGTCTTGTCCGACTCTTTGCAACCCCATGGACTGTTACCTACCAGACTCCTCAGTCCATGGAATTTTCCAGGCAAGAGTACTGGAGTTTGTTGCCATTTCCTTCTCCAGGGGGTCTTCCCAACCCAGGGATCGAACCCGAGTCTCCTGCATTGCAGGCAGATGCTTTACCGTCTAAGCCCATGGGTTAGGTTCCATTTATTAGCCCATTCTGAAAAAGAGAAAACTGTGGTGCAGAAAGCTCATGTAACTTGCCCAACTTACTTTACAAAGAGAGTAAAGTTGAGATTCAGTCTGGGTTGTGTCATTTGAACACAAGCACTTATCTTAGTGTGTCACCTTTAGTGACTGATCATTAAATATTTGTTGTGTGTTAAAAGTGCAGCTCAAAATACCACTTCCTTTCTCAGTGTTTCAGCCCACAGTGACTTCGCTTTCCTCTGGGCTCTCTTTTGCTCTGTTAGTGTTTCTCATTAAGTGGTTAATAACTTTCATATTCAGATGTTTTTCATTTTTTCACCCAGGCCACCCCAACTAAATTGTAAGCTCCTGACCTAGCACCCAGTAACTTCTAAATAAATACAGATCCACTGGATAATGATTGACATGATCAGCATTTATTACGGAATATGTAAGTCTGAATATGTATGATTTGGCATGCTGCAGTTCATGGGGTCGCAAAGAGTCGGATACAACTAAGTGACTAAACTGAACTGAACTGATTAAAACAAAATAAATTTAAATGAAACAGTAGTATTCATTCATTCTTCCATTCAACCATCAAAGTACTTACAGTATCTTAGACAAGCCAAGAAAAATTATGGACTTTGAAATGAGCAAAAAAGTTTTGATTACTATATCTCCTCTCTAGCACATCTTTTCAGGGATTTTCCTCTGCCTTTTATTGACTTTGAGCTATTTCACAATTTTGTAGGTTGAAGAATACTGATAATAATGCAAATGATTCTTGTCCACAGAAATGCAAATAAATTATGGCTTGTGGAACACAATTGATTATTCCCCTGTGGATAGACTAGTTTTATAATAATTTTAAGGTTCATTTCATTTTCCCTTTCTGCCTATATATTTCTCATTCTTTGAACACACCTTGAAGTTGCTGTTGCATCTTACTAATTTCCTCATTAATTAACTAAAGCTTCTAATATGAGTTCATTTTATATTTGATTTATTTATATTTACTTATATTTGAAATTCATGGTTTTACCCTTTCAAGGAAAATATCTTTTTATTGATATTATAACGTGCTCAAAATGAAATGTCTGTCCAGTGCCTAAGTAAGTGTCCTAAGTAAGCATGAGAACTTCCAAACACAAATCTAGATTCTGTCTCTTAATTAAACTTTCTACAGTCTCTTTTCACTTTGGATGAGATATTTTAAAAAATGAGATATTTTTACGTACTGTGAAATTCACCATTTAAATTACACAATTCAGTGGGTTTTATTATGTATAAAAGGGCTTCCCTGGTGGCTCAGAGGTTAAAGCATCTGCCTGCAATGCAGGAGACCTGGGTTCGATCCCTGGGTCAGGAAGATCCCCTGGAAAGGAAATGGCAACCCACTCCAGTATTCTTGCCTGGAGAATCCACAACTGAGCGACTTCACTCACTCACTCACTCACTCACTGCTGCTGCTGCTGCTAAGTCGCTTCAGGCATGTCCGACTCTGTGCCACCCCATAGATTGCAGCCTACCAGGCTCCCCCGTCCCTGGGATTATCCAGGCAAGAACACTGACTGGAGTGGGTTGCCATTTCCTTCTCCAATGGGTGAAAGTGAAGTCACTCAGTCGTGTCCGACTCTCAGCGACCCCATGGACTGCAGCCTACCAGGCTCCTCCGTCCATGTGACTTTCCAGGCAAGAGTACTGGAGTAGGGTGCCATTGCCTTCTCCACACTCACTCACTATTCACTATTATGTTTAAAAGGTTGCGTAACCATCACCACTATCTAATTCCAGATCAATTTTATCACCCCAAAAGGAACCCCATATGCATGAGCAGCCACTCCCTATGGCCCCCACAGTGATCCCAGGCAAACACTGATCTACTTTCTGTCTCTGTAAAATCCCCTTATCTGAACATCTCCTTTAAATGGAGTCATAATTTGCATCTAGCTTCTCTATCACTTTGGCATGATGCTTTCAAATTTTATCCATGTTGTCGCATATATCAATACTTCACTCCTTTTCATGGCTGGATAATATTCCATTGGGAGCATAGATTACATTTCGTTTATGCCTTCACCTGTTGATGGACATGTGGGTTGTTTTCATTTGGGGGCTATTATGAATGCTGTTGTTATGATCCTTTGGAAATAAATCTCTTTTGTGGACGTATGTTTTCAATTCTCTTACGTATATATCTAGGAGAGAAATTTCTGGGTCATAAGGTAACCCTCTTTAACTTGTTGCAGAACTGCCAGACTTTTTTCTGAAGTGGCTGCCCTGGCAGCAACATAGGAAGTTTCCAATTTCTCCACACCCTTATGGAGGAGACTTCTTTTTGCAAATAGTAAAAGAGGAACACCTGAGAAAGCAAAGCCCTGAAAAGCAGCTAAGGTAACACTTGAGTAATTACCACGTTACGCATCTCACAGGTCCCTACGAAAATGCTGTCCTCCACTAAAGCTGCTGGGCTCCCCTGGCTCTTTCTCCAAGGGATTACTCTTGCCTCTATACCCTGCAGACCCAGCTATGACAATTTTCAGCTGAATATCAGCTTTTGCGTTTTTTCATTGAAATTTTTGCTTGGCTCATAGGAGGAGGCTGGGTGACATTATTCCTGCCCCAACTCCAACTTAACATATCCAGACCTGGAGACTACTGGGAACCGTCAGGAACTCAGAAATATGACAGTGGTCCTGTCCTTCAAGCCAAATCGTCCCGGGGCTGTCCTGATTGGCTATACCGTTATCATCATTTTAAGTCTTGGGAGCCCCAGGACTAAATTTTACTTAAATAGCATAGCTCTTTAAGCCAGCACTGTGCCAAAGCCCAGGCTAGATATTAAGAAAATTGCTCTGTGGGCAAATATGAGTCCTAATAAAATGAGAAACCCTCCAACATTTCTCCAGGCAGTTTGCCAGTGCCTGTGCCGTGGCTGACAGGTAAGTGTGGGAAGTGGAGGGAGAAAATGTGTGTGGGCTGGTCAGAATCTGTGCGAGTTCAAGGATTTTATTTTTTGGCTGCCTCTTCCAAGGCTTGTGCTGTGAGTTACATGACTAGCTGGGCATCCCAGGCTCCTCACACCCATCTGGTGGCTCTTGCCAGTTCAGTACGTGTTTCAGCCAGCCTGTCTAGGATGGCAATTGAGTTTGCTGCTGGAAGGCTGAGCTTTGGTGTGGTTTCACACCAGGCCTCTCAACTGTGCCCTTTAAAGTTTCATCACTCCCAACCAGCTGTTATTTCACTGCCTGCGGTTTTCTGTCTAACAGTCTATAAGAAGATTAATAGTTCCATGGTTAATGGGATCATGATTTTAACATAAGACTGCAGCCAGCTCCAAGGGACTGCCGATAGAATTCTCTTGCAAGCTGAAGGGTTCGTGGGATTGTGGAAAACTGAAACTGGCTTCCTCAGAATGCAAGTTCTATTTCTTTCTGAGATAGTGATAACAAAGGTAGTCAGGTCCTCCATGTAAATCTCCTGAGCACAATGATAACTTCACACCAGTTATGACAGATCAGTTCCCCTCAGGCCTTTTGAGTCTGTCTTTTGAGCTGAAGAAATAAAAAAATTCATTTAGAGCAGTGGTTTTTCAGCAAGGGGAGCAAAAAGCTGTTTTTTGCACATTGGTCTTTTTAGAATACAGATACTCCCAGGTGACGCTTGTGGCAAAGAACCCACCTGCCAAAGCAGGAGATGTAAGAGACACAGGTTCGATCCTCGGGTTGGGAAGATCCCCTGGAGAAGAGAATGGCTACCCACTCCAGTATTCCTACCTGGAGAATCCCATGGACAGAGGAGCCTGGTGGGCTACAGTCCATAGAGTCGCAAAGAATCGGACCCAACTGAAGTGACTTAGCACGCATTCCCAGGTTATTCCATGGTTCTCAAATTCACCTCCTTTGCAGGTGAATCAAGTTGGTTTAATAGTCAGCAGTACTGATGCTCCCATCTCTGGGAGATGGAATCCTCTGAGCCCAGCGACTACCTCTCTTTGAGTCCTGCCCCGACATCCTCTCCATGGACTCTCCTATCATTCCCTGTGGAACTCCTTTCTGTCCTCAGGAACTACTATTTGAGCTTATCAGTTTCCTCATTGTGTGTGTCCAGTCTCCTCAGTTAACTTATAATGGGAGATGATAAAGTAATAAATACTAATTGGATAGCTGTGAGTGCATTTGATTTCACTTAATCTTGAGAAATGAGAATTATAATTCCCATCTTACAGATGATGAACCTAAGGCCCCATACAACTTAGGTCATTTGTCCAAAGTCACACAACTCATGTCAAGCTTAGATTCAAACCCCAGTTAGGGTGATTCTCAGTCTCTGGCTTGATCCACCGAAATGTATTTGGGGATAAACCCTATAGAAATGCTGCCATGTGTCTGAGTTCTCTAAAGCTATAGTGTAGTTATCTTGCTCTGTTAAAGGATTATGTTCTCAAGGTTTATGTTCCTGATGTGGGTTCTCTGACAGATATATAGATGTATCCTTGGACCCTAGAAGCCATGCATAATATATCAGGTCATGTCAGGTCAAAATGAGATCAGTACTATAAGGTCATAAACAAAGACATATTTTTAAAGCCTAAACTAGCTTGTCATGAACACATCTTTCCATTTCCAGCTAGATTCTAACCAAACAATGTTAGATTACATTAAGCCTTACATATATGGGAAAACCCATTTTCCCCTAAACCAATTAACGGGGTCATCTTTCGCAATTATCGCTATAATCAAGCTAATGTGTTATTAAGAAGACTGAAATAATTGGTCGTGATCTGGTTACTTTGGTCAATAAATAATTGAATTGAGTGACCATTAAGGAAAATTTAATCCATTTCTCTGCACTGAGTCAGTCCACAATATTCAGTGTGGTGGAATATGAAGCTATATGTGCTGAATTTTAGAGCTAATATGAGTGTTCTGATGTAATTTACTTCAGCTTTGCAAGTAAGACCAAACACCAGGCTGCCTCTCTGCACGTTTCTTTATAGTTTCCAATATGCTTTATTGGTGTTCTTTTTTCCTTTCTTGAGATGCCCAATGCTCCCTCCCAACTTTGTTCATGCTAACTCCTGATAGCCCAGTTATTTCCTAGTCATCCTTTGAATCTACATTCAATTTTAATAAGAGAAAGCTGACCTGAAGCCCCCTAACATGTATTCTTATAGCATCAAAATATCCCTTTCATATCAAGTATTCTAGTTGTAATCTGATGTCTAATTTCTATCTCTTCTGCCAGTATGATAACCATAAAGGGTAAGAATCAAGGGCTCTGGGTTTTGGTTATGTTTTTGGAGGGAGGGAGTTTTGTCTTCATTATATCCCTAACACCCTCCAGAGTGCAATCACATAGTAGGGGCTCAATAAGTGTCTGTAGATTGAATGACACTATGAAGGCACAAATAAATGAAGGGTAAAGACAAATAACATTTACTGAGTGCCTGTGTGTGTGTTTAATCCTCACAACAATTTCATGAGAAAGATATCACACCCATATGTTTTATCAAAAGAGGTAACACACTTCAAGGGGTTGATTTTTTTTCCAGCAAAAAGTTGAACTCAGACCTACTGTAAAATCAGTCTGTAAGAATGTGAATCCACTGCTCTTTCCACCAAAGCTTTCCATTATGTGTTTAAATACCACTGTGTCCTGAATCCTACTTTCACTTCTTAAGGGGAAGCTCAGGTGTGACTTGCCTCTTGGGCATTTTCTGGATTCCTAGCCAGTGCCACTGAGGGTCCTGCCTCAGTAAGCATCTCGTTGTTGAAGGCGCTTTGTCACTTGAAACACAGCTTTTTTGTGAATTCCACTTTTGCTTTTCCTTATCACTTCTCCTAACAGTAACCCACAGGCAAAAGAATGGTCTGAGGATTTTGCTAAACCCTACGCCCAAGCCAGGAGACAGCAACATGGCTCTTGGTATAAATTTAAAACAAGGACAGAAAAGGTAATTTTTTGAGAGGCCATTAGGAGAAGCATTATAGACAGAAAGGCAAGCCCTAGAGAACATTTATATGAATGAAGTTTATCTTCTAACCAGGGAATATGTTAATGGAAGTGCTGCTGCTACTTAAGAAACAATAAAGATGCAACCCAAAGTCTCCCAGCTGCCCCCAGGGACAGGCAACCCTTGGGCAGACAGATTACACACTCCTCTGTGCTCAAACTCCTTCACAGGAAGCATCTTCCAGGGCTCAACATTAGCTCTGCCCACAGTCAGCAAGAACCACAAGCTATTTTTATGTGAACTCTGACTTTTAAAATGTCTACAAAGTGATGAAAAATTTATACAAGTATATATGGCTATCTACTTGCATCTGTCTAGCTGTTGGGCTACTGAGGCAAAGTTGAAAAGCTATCCTTAGTGATAGGATTTCTTCTCTTATTGGATAAATTTCCAAGGTTCTAGGTCTACTTGAAGACTCTATATTTATCATGAATACTTTTCCTCTTTATTTCATGATCTGTTTGTGTCGAAGATTGGTTCCCAAGTAAATTAGATAGCTTAGGAGACCCCAAGACATCCTCTATTTGACCAGGGTTGTCAGATTAAGCAAATAAAGCTATGGGATACTCAGGAAAACATTAATTATTTTGAATTGTCCAAACACTGTAGATTGAGAAAGAAGAAAAATATGGAAATATATATATTTGATACTAAAAAATTATTTGTATTTTATCTGAAATAGCTGATAAGTATCTAAATTACATACTTCTTTCTTTAATATATTTCTCTGCTGAGTTGGCTTTCCTGACAAGTCACTTATTTTGCAGAATTTGCTTATAAAATTTCTTACAGTTATAGTCTAAGTTCCCATCATATTGTAACATAGCTTATACAGTGGTCACATCCAACTTATTTTGTTTCTTGTCGATTGAACATTCTATATTGAGAAGCTATGCTCAAATTAACATTGTAAGCTGGTATACTGAACATGTACATGCATAAAGTGAACAACTGTAAGACTTATTCTTATAATCTGATTTTTTTTTTTTTGAAGGACACAGTGCCGTCTTTCATGGCATAGTTTGTTTTTCCATTCTTCAGGAATACATTGAATCACTTGATCAACAATTTTTTAAATGTTGTTCACTGACAAAAAAATGAAAGAGCATGATCATCAAATCTCAATCCCTTCTTCAATACTACACGTACTATAAGAGTATTTAGTAACATCCATATAACAGAACTGAATTTTTCAAGGGGTAAAATCCATTTCAAAAGATAGTCATGGCAAGTACTGTAATAATTATCCACTTCAAGTCAGATTTTCTTATTCTGTTCATAAGTAAGTTTGTCCTTTTAAGAACAGCCTTAACACTTGAAGGATAAGTTTTTTTGTCATTTTTCTTTAACACATTCAATGAGTTCCTTCAAGTGATGGAGTCTACAATAATACTGTTTGCTTTTCTCTTAATTTGCATAATCTTACTGCTAAAGAGATATTGAAAACTGTAAGTGATAAGAAATAAGTAGACTTCCCTTAACAGATTGCTTAAAAGTTAGTAATAAGATTTGGGAGGAGGCATCCTTTCAGAATTAAAATATAATTTTAGTGCTTTGAATATACTGAGGGTTCTCTCAGTTCCATTTGTTAAAGAGAGTCAATGGGCTTTGGGAATGTGAGAAGATTGAAAAATACTAAATGACAACAAGATCACAAAAATCCTTTAATTGCTCAATTTCAACCATACAATATGACTTCCCTGTAGCTCAAATGGTAAAGAATCAGCCTGTGATACAAGAGACAAGGGTTCAGTCCCTGAGATGGGAAGTTCCTCTGGAGAAGGGAATGGCACTCCAGTATTCTTGCCTGGAGAATTCCATGGACATAGAAACCTGGCAGGCTATAGTCCATGGGGTGGCAAATAGTCTGACACAACTTAGTGACTCACACACACACACACACACACACACACACACACACACAACTATATAAATACCAAAGTACAAAGATTTCATGACAGTTACTTCAATGTCAATAGAAAGAACATCAAATGCTATTTGATAGCATGACATAGAATAGGGCAGGTCAGCTAACACCTTCCATAGAATCATCTATGTTTTGCTTCAACACTGATTGCATGTTGTCTGTCCTTGTCTTCAAATATTTACTGAAATTGGTATTTATATTACCTCCCCAAAGGCAGTAAAAATTTTTTAAGTTCTAACTCAACTTGAGAGCCTTTGCAAAAATTTGCTATTATTTTGAACTCTCATCTAAAAGGGATTTTATTCACAATAGTCATATAAGCAAGTCTTTTTAAGACAATACATTTATTAACACATATGTATTTATGTGTGTGTGTTCAGTTGCTCAGTTGTGCACGACTCTTTGCAACCCTGTGGACTATAGCCTGCCAGGCTCCTCCATCCATGGGGTTTTCCAGGCAAGAATACTGGAATGGGTTGCCATTTCCTACTCCAGGGAACCCTCCTGACCCAGGGACTGAACTCAGGTTTTTTGCATATCGTCATTGGCAGGCAGATTTTTTACCACTGCACCACCTGGGAAGCCCACATGTATATATACTATATATAACATACAGTATTGCACAAACAAAGGAAAATTTTTCTGCAATGCGATTACTTGCATCCATGGCTATGCCTTAAGAAAAATCTCTGATAATCTCTATAATTATGAATAGAACTAGAATATTTTTAATAAATATTATTGTAGACTGCATTTTGGCACTTGAAAATTTGCTTATGATTTTCAAATCTGAAAATACTTCTGGAAGCAGCTTTTGAGCTTCCCTGATAGTTCAACTGGTAAAGAATCTGCCTGCAATGCAGGAGACTCCGGGTTGATTCCTGGATCGGGAAGATCCCCTGGAGAAGGGGTAGGTTACCCACTCCAGTATTCTTGGACTTCCCTGGTGGCTCAGAAGGTAAAGAATCCACCCGAGACCTGGGTTCCATCCCTGGGTTAGGAAGATTCCCCAAGAGAAGGGCATGGCAACCCACTCCAGTATTCCTGCCTGGAGAATGCCATGGAGAGAGGAGCCTGGCAGGATACAGTCCATAGGGTTGCAAAGAGTTTGAGCAACTAAGTAGGCCAGAG
Organism: Redunca redunca; assembly: GCA_006410935.1. Taxonomy (NCBI): domain Eukaryota; kingdom Metazoa; phylum Chordata; class Mammalia; order Artiodactyla; family Bovidae; genus Redunca; species Redunca redunca. Next base: position 534,205 of record SJYQ01001723.1, on the reverse strand, counting down.
CACAGCAGTCCCTTCAAACACTTCTTCAGGGCTGAAAGACTAATGATGACATACAGTGCAGAAGGAGCCATCTCTCACTTGCCTTCCTGGGAGGCTGTCACCAGATGGCTCCTCAGTGCCACCTGGATTCTGACAAGGTCTGAGACTTTCTGTCTCACTCCTATTAGAGTAGAGCTGCAGGCTACTAAATGGCTTATCTGCAGCAAGAATGGGCTTTTCAGCACCAGGATGTCCCACCATTCATGGTGTAGTGTCTAGACCCTTTTATTCTGGTGCGATCCTATTGAAGAAGGGACACAGAAAACTAGCACATTTGCTCCTCTTGCTTTTGCTATCTCTATGTATAATAAGCTACTTGAATATTATAATGGATCATTGTTTCTGTACCAACCAAATCTGTCAGTCTTGCCTGACACAATCCCCATGCTAAGTCTCTTTCCAATGCAGAGTGCACATCCAGTTCACAGGAAATTCTCAAGCATGTCTTTGGATGCACTGAGAGTGGGGGTTGATTCCAAGCAAGGGGCAACTCTCTTTTTCTCTACCATCAAAGCAGTAAGATAAAAATATCAGTCATCTGTGACCACAATCATGCTCTATAGCAAACAACCTCAAATCTCAGTGGCTTAAAATAACAGTAGTTTATTCTTATATCTATGGATTGGTTGTAGCAGCAGGTCTGTTCCATGAGTCTTTCATTCTCCTTACACAGGTGGTTAGCCAGGCATGTTCTTCCCATGACAAAAGTGGAGACACTGAGAGGCATGCCCAGTCATACACATTGATGATAATCATAATCAGTTGCTAACATCCTATTGACAAATCAAGTTACATAGTAGAGTAATGGATCAAGACACAGGAGAAGCACACTCCACAGATGGCCATGGACAGGGAAGGATTTTTTTTTAATGCTAGGCTTATTTTCCACATCCAAGAACCACTCTGCGTTATAGGTTCAAGGGACACAAAACCAGCTCTCAGATTAGCTCTGTTACCATCTCTCTCTAAAGACGAAACATCTGTTGCTTCTTATCTTAGGCATGGTACTAAGCATAACTCTTTTCAAAGAAATCCTTGCCAGAAACCCTCCCCTCATCTCTACCTATCTAGACTTTTTTATAACCCCCATGAAGATTAGGGGTATAATTGATTTCTGATTCCCTTCTTGGAAGTCCTGCAGGGCGATGCTTTGCAACTCACTTCAGTATCTAATATTCAGTGCATGAGGGCCACTACCACACCTTCCACTATAGCAACTTCTTACACAACCGATACCTGGGAATGCACACTGCAGATGACCAACTTGGGGGCTTGAAAAAGAAAGTGTAACTCTAGTAAAACAGGGTATTTGCATCTCTTTTAATAGTCAATCTCTGTTGGTTAGATTTTGAGGAAAAAAATAAACAAACATAAAGCTGCATAATCAGGAATCCTGGAAAAAGTCCTAGAGAGAATGAATTTTCAGTGATGTTAAATCCTCCATGTCTTTCCTGGTTTTTCCACCAATGAGAACTCATGTCCCCTCTCTTTAGGCATCATCTGCCCAGAAATTAATTTTCATTGTGTGGCAAGTATACAATTCAATGGAAAACCATCTCACTCTATTTTCTACCTAAAACTCTCCTTCTGATTGCTCTTATGTGTACAAGAACAAACCTTTCCCTCCCCCTTTATTGGTGGCTCTTTCTCACACTGAGTAAAAAAGAATGAAGCATTGATAGCAGTCAAAGGGAAGAAGAGAAAGAAATATATTAAACAAAAGAAGTACCAGTGTCTTCATCAACCATACTTCAGAACATTAAGCAGTTTGGAATAAGCCATACACTATAAAAGTTGGGATGCATATCCTTCTATTGAGGACTGGTGCATTTTGACCGTGTCAAAGACATATTAATTAATTAACAATGGACCCACTAAAATAATAAATTCAATTAAAATTTTTTGAGGAGCTGGGTATTTGTAGGCATTTAAGAAAATAAGAGTAAGATTGCTAGGTGAATGCCTTACAGGGTTATCTTTTCAACTGGACAAAAATTATTTGCATCTCAGCAAGACTGACAAATTAACATTAACTTCACAAAATATGTCTTTAATTAACAATACATAGCAGAACCATGAAAGGTACATTTCCAAAGATAAATGGTCCTTTTTGGGCTTGTTAAATCATACCCCAGTACATTTTTAGAAGGTCATTTTGTACTCTCTTGGCCATAAACAAGTTTAGGATAGCTTTTCTCAACAAGGATATCTGGGCATGTTTATGCATTTGTGGATGAGGTTTGGTGAAATTCTGTTTGCAGAGGGATTGAGGAGCCTCCTGGGAAATCATTCATGCTATTCCCACTGGTGAGTTGAGCTGTGTTTGGGCAGGTCTGGCAGTGGCATGTCAAGGGCAGGTCAGTGGGAGCAATCCTCTCTGAGTGCTGGCAATAAAGGGATACACTGTCTGTAGAGGATTTAACAACAATAGTATAACTGAAAGTTCATCTGCTTTTGATTATCACCTTGCTCTAGCAACTCTGAACAACATGAGTGATAAAATATTCATCCCACTAGAGCAGACCACACCCACCTCTCTCCTCGTTGGTATGGAACTGATGTCTGGGCACCAACAGGAAGATATCATGGAAGTGTGTGGCAGTCGGCTACAGGAAACAGAACACATTGTAAGGGAAGGTAAATTAGATTAACTTGAAAACAAACTCTTGCCTCATGATAATATGATCTGGCAAGGCATTCTGGGTACACAGTTGTTACGTGGGTTGAATTATTTCTCCCCCAAATTCATATGTTGATATCCTGTCCCCCAGTATCTCACAACGTGACCTTATTTGGAAGTAGAGTCATTGCAGATGTAATTAGCTGAGTTTAGATAAGGTCATTAGGATGAGCCCTAGGCCATTGTGTCTGGTGTCCTTATAAATAGGGAACGTTGGATTTCCCTGGTGGCTTAGAGGTTAAAGTGTCTGCCTGGAATGCAGGATACCCGGGTTCGACCACTGGGTCGGGAAGATCCCCTGGAGAAGGAAATGGCAACCCACTCCAGTACTCTTGCCTGGAGAATCCCATGGAGGGAGGAGCCTGGTGGGCTACAGTCCATGGGGTCCCAAAGAGTTGGACACGGCTGAGCGACTTCACTTTCACTTCACTTTCACTTTCACTTTCACTTCACTTGGGAAGCAAAGACACACACACACAGGGAGAACGTCATGTGAAGGTAAAGGCAGAGACTGAGGGAATGCTTCTAAAGCCAGAAAACCCCCAGAAACTAGGAGAGAGGCATGGATCAGATCCTTTCTCACAGCTCTCAGAAGGAGCAAAATCGTGACCTCTGATTTTAACTTTCAAAACTATGAGGCAATAAAGGTCTTTTGTTGAAGCTGTCCAGTCTGCGGTACTGTGTTCTAGCAGCCCCGGGAAACTAATTCAGTAGCCCTAGGTTTGTTGTAGCACTCATCACATCCACAGCCCTTGTCTTCGTGCACGCAGCTATCTACTAAGACCGCAGCAGTTGGGCATAACAGTCAAGGTAAATTTCACTTCAATATATAAAGCTCTTTATAGCTTATGAAGCCACTTCCATCCTTGTGTGGTAAATGGGCCAAGTATTTCCAGAGAAGAAAACTTCGTTTCAAAGAAAGTAAACTATGTGCTCAAGAACACAGAGTCTGTATATTGATCCTAGAGCCAGGGCTCTTGGAAAATGCCTCTTTTTTTTTAACTCTCTCCTTGCACGATGACTGAGTAATCTCCTAGATCTCCTAGGATATAGAATAGAATTATGATAACATAAATATTCTTTCTTATCTAATCAAAAAACTAATGTATTTATCTCAAGGACTGGGCAGGTTTATGGTAACTGGACAGTCCATACGTTTGGAGTGACTTCTACAGGATTTAGGTACCAGACAAAACTGAGTTGTCTAGTTCATATGCCCCCACACCTTCCCATGGGCCCATGGGAGGCTCGAAGAGGATGGTAGAAGTACAAACACCAGGTGAGTATGTATGTACTTATTTATAAAGCTATTAGGTTGAAGAAGTTTAATAGAGATCATCTTCACTAAAGCACAAATTACCTTTCTCCACCATAGGAAATCAGTCACATGGCTTCTCTTGTTCAATTATTTCTCATTAATCAGGATCTAACTTAAGGGATTTCAGAGAAGGGATGTATTAATGTCAGGTATACTTATTACACAAATCTCCCTGGGAACAGTTGAGAGTTGGGACTGGGAGTTGAAGTTAAATTTGATTTAAAATATGGAATTAGGATATGCAGGTGGGAAGAAAATAACGGACAAATGCAAGTAGATAGTAAGCTCTAGTTCTGATATAATATCATACACTATTATCTTTTAACTCAGAATTTTATTCAGTCATTCATCAAGTATTTATTACATACTCATTAAGTGCTAAGCACTGTTCTATAAACTGGGACTCAGCAGTGAGTAAAGCAAAGTTGCTGCCCTCCTGAGTCTAATACAGGGATGAGGAAGATGGATAATATAACAAGAAGCAAATACAGTTGTCCTCAGTATCCACAGGGAATTAGTTCTAGCACAGCCCCCAGATACCAAAATCTGGGGACACTCAAGTCCTTTATATAAAATGATATTATACTTACATACAAATTGTGTGTATCTCCTGTATGCTTAAAATCATCCGTGGATCACTGGTAATACCTAACACAATGTAACCACGTGTAGATATATGCAAACACAATGTAAATATTGTATAAATAGTTTCTGGTGCATGGAAAATTCATGTTTTGCTTTTTGGAGCTTTTTAGAATTAAAAAATATTTTTTCAGTCCTCAATTGGTTGAATCCAAATTGAGGATGCAGAGATTGTAGGCATGGAGAAATGAGTGTATGCCTATATACTGGGTAGTAATAATGGCTATAAAGAAAAGTTAAGCCAGGTAAGGAGAAGTGAAACCTCTGTTGTATTTGTATAGTAAACTGAACAAAGTGAATCATAGAGATGTGTAAATATCTAAAAGAAGAGCTTTTGAAGCAGATAAAACAGTAAGTGCAAAGGCCCTAAAGCAGAAGCTTAGTTGACATAGGAGGGAGGCCAGGATGGAAATACTCAGTGCATAATGACTGATTAAGTGATCAGGGACTAGCATACTTTGAGTACAAGTTTACATTGTGTAATAAAGGGAGAAAGATTATCCATAGCATATGTTATCTTTAATTTTTGTGTTTACTCCATTTTCAGCTTTGTATGTCTTTTGAGAAATCATAACAAAAACATAAAAGCTTTGATTTATTGAGTTCTGTCTCAGTGTTCAACCCTACACTAAGGGCTTTACAAATATGATCTCACTAACCTTTACAACACTTAAAGGTAGATATTGTTATTCCCATCTCACACATGAGAAAACTGAGGCTGCAAATGTTTAAATGACTTTCCTTTCATTGTAAAACTAGAAAAGGAGCATGAAGATTCAGTGAGGCTGGACTGATTGCAAAGCACTTGTCTCTTAAACACAAAACTTATTCTTAGAGGTCAAGTTTTGACTTAGAGGTTGCATTTTATCTGAAGAGAATTTTTTAAATATGCAGCTTCTTGCAGTATTCTCAAGCTCCATAATACTTGAGATGGACTATATTGCTTCTCAGGTTCATTCAAAATATCTTCTTGGTTGAATGGGTTTTCTCTCCATCCTTACACCTTACTGTATATTTTAATTCTGCTTCCTCTGAGTATGTTTGTTCACATGTTCATTAAGCTTGTGTTGACTGCTTACTGTGGGCTGGATGCTCTGCTGGGGCCACAAATTAAAATGAGGTGGCCCTGACCTCGATAAGGCCCAATCCCCACCTATCGGCAAAAAGGCAACATTGTGGGTTTGGGGCAGATCTCCAAGCATCCTACCAGCAAGAACAAGATGGTACTCTCAAATTAAGCAGTTCAAGGAGAGATTAGTAAAGTAAGTATGGAGACCTTTTATGACTATTTTCGTGTAGGCAGAATGTAGGGAAACTGCAATGGACAGAGCAGGACCCTGGTGCCCTAGGGAAGCCATCTCAATAGCAAGTGCAGGCATTTCTCATTCCTGCTAGGATACCAAACTGAGTTTGAATAAGGTTTTTTGCTTTGGAAATCCTGCCAAATTTAGTGTGTGAATGCCCCTAAATTTCTATTTTTGGTAAATGAAAATGCCCTTAAGAAAATGTGTTGCATTTTCCCCTTGCTTCCTTTTCTATCAACATCAAAAACCTCTTGCTAACAGTAGCCTTCAATGATGTCAGTTACCTTTAATGGAAAACTCTCAAGTGCTTTTTGTTGCCATTTTCAGCTTTCCCAAAGGCTCCATTTTTATGTCAAAGAATTCTCTTCTTACAGTAATCAAATCATCTATTGTTTGCAGTAAACAAAAGAAAGACTTGTGTTTTATCACTAGGATGAAACTTCAACTCAATTCAACTTCAGTATCTCTCCATTTCAGAGACATGCAGAAAGTATTGCTTTCAGGAATGTATTATTTCTCTGTTGCTGCATAACAAATTACCCTCAAAACTCATAGATTTTTTAAAAATAATTATTATCTCAGGTTCTATGTATCAAGAACTCAAGGAATATTTAGCTGGATGCTTCTGACTTTGAGGCCCTCATGATGCTATAGTCAAGATGTCAGCTTGGGCTGCAATAATCTGAAAGTTTGACCGGAGCTAGAAGATCAGTATCCAAGATGACTCACTCTCATGGCTGTTGACTGGAAGCCTCAGATCTTTGTCTCAGAAGCCTCTCCATGGACTGTTTGATGTGCCCTTAGGCCCCCATGCTATCTTCTTTCAGAGTCAATAACCCAAGAGAGAAAAGCTGAAGTTCCAGCTAAATGCCATTACATTAACATATGCTAGTCACTAGGTTCTCACACTGATGAAAAGGAGACTTAAACTCTACTTTTTGAAGAAGTATCATAGAATTTGCAAACACAGTTTAAAGCCATCACCAGCAGCATGTGGATTCACTACTCATGCACCCATTAAATCAAAAGATTTGATGTTGTATGTCAATCCTTTATATTTTCTTATCTCTTAATTTCAACTGCTTGCACTAGCCTGTGCCACCAGCCTTCATAGACTGTGGTCATTACTAGAGGAATACTTTGCATAATTAAAAAGCACAGGAAAGCAAAGGAATAAAAATAGAGCCATATTAAGGAGGGACTATATTTATCATGATAAAGCCCAATATTATCATCAAAGAAGGACTTCACCAAGTGCTCTGATGAATAAGAGTATAAATGCTGGTTTCTTTACAATCAAGTCTAGCCTTTTGAATGGTTTATTGAATTTGTCAGTTTCTTTAGGCTAAGTTTAATAAAAAGATTTATTATAGATGTGTGAAACAACATATAAAGAAGTTGCAATAATTTTTAGGGAATCCACAAAATCAGGCCACATATTTGCAAGATTCTGGAAAATGGTCCTTCACAAAGGGAAAAGATAATTGAGGAATGAAAGAGAAACATTAGTGGTGACCAATAACCCAGTAGGATGGAGTGTGGCACTTATGTTCCTGTGTTCCATTTTGGATTCACTGCAGGTTTTCATGACTGTCTCACCCTCAACCAAAGCCACCACCCTTAACATTGTACCATTAAGTAGAATAGCAATGTGCTTATGTTGACCTGGAATATAAAGAGGTACAGGCTGGTGAAACAAGGCACTGGTGGAATGAGACCAAAGGTTAATTTTAGTACTTTTTTCATTGGCTTGTGCAGTGAGAAGAGTATCTCTGACTCACTGTTCTGTCTCTAAGATCATAACTAAAATAGTTCTTATATTTGGTTTCCCAGGGAATAAGATTAAACTTGCAGAAACATGATTACAAAGACTTTACAGACTGTCCCATGGAACTTCAATGCTTAAAAGAAAATTTAACTTAGCAAATTCAAGTCTCTGTGATATCTACAGCTGTCTAATCTGTTACCTTTCTCAATCCAATAGCCATCGTTTGGACATATAAAATACTGGTTCTGTGTTTGCAGTTAAAGAATAAAGAGTAGCTAACATTTCTGATCAGTGAGGCCCTACCTAACCCCAATTTACAAGTTAAAGCCACTAGGGGAAATACCGGTTTATTAATATAAGGTATGTTAAAGTGGGACCATTCTGGTCTTAATTGCAACCGAAGTATCTCTAAGATAGGTTCAGTTTATCAAAGTAGGTATGGGACAAACACTCAAACACATAATTTTCAAAGTAATTATAGAAAACAAGTTTCATCACTCTTAACCCTTTCGGTAATATCAAGGCTATAAAATCTGTACATTGTGTGAAGTAACAGGGATATTTCTTCAGAAAGAGCTGTTGTCATCCTGAGTCTCTAATTCCCCCAGAAAGGAGGGAGAGGAGTATTACCTTCTTTACCTAAAGTCCAAAGAGGAGGCTTTCATGAGACCACTTGGACACTTTCAAAGAATTACTTTTTCTCTAAAGTTGCTAACACAGAGCTAATTTCATTCTAGATCATTCATAATTTCATCCATAATTTTGATCAATGTCTTCTAGACATTGTGATTTTGTGAACTGAGACTTAAAGTTATTGAGAGGATATCTATTACCTAAGAATGACTGAAAAGTCCAGGGACTTGAAAAGTTTTCATTCTGTGGCTTTATAGAAGATTCTTATACAAAATACACTTTAAAGGTAAAGAAGAAGAAAAAAATCAAACTTGTGTTTCATTACATATGTTTAACATATCATTTATATATATAATGAGATCAGCGACTTTTTCCCCTGTAAAACTGGACCATCTCCTTCTGACTGGAGATGCCAATTTTCACATCCGGAGTATTTCACATTCTAGTATATTTCCTAGAATTGAAAGTGTTCATTATGATGACTGTAGTTGGGGCTAACAGAGTTGGGCAAGGTTAACCACAAATAGATGTTCATGAAGGTAGAGTTATCATGCATTTTAAAAAGTTCCTACCAACTCACTCATGTCTTTAGCTCTGCAATTAGACAGTTACTTCTACCGTTTATGAGTTTATATCTTTTTAAATGTGAACTACTGGAGTGCTTCCTCCTTTCTTGCTTTCTTATCTTTTATCTTAACTGATTATGAGAATGAACACATTAAGTAGGTCTCATCTGCCCTACATAACCAAGTGTAAATGAGTTTGTTAGATCCATTATTCAAAGGAGATTTTAAAAGGAAGAATGAAAATGAGGATATGAAGCTGAGAGAAAGGAAAGGAGATAAGAGATTCCTTAAGGGGAAAACATGTTCAATAGACAGAAGATAAATTTTATTTGCTGAACAATATTGTCTGGACCTGATAATGGAATCCAGTAAAGTTGACTGTAATGTATCTCATGGACCACTAGACAATCACTCAGATATGCACCCATTTAAATAAGACCATGGCTACTGATACTGTTAATGGCTTTCAAAGTATTTGGTGTCAATGAACTCTAGGCATTGTCTCAATAAAACGCCTTGTGGAAGGACTTGACTTATTGGAGTAGATAGAAGTTTTTTTCTGAGTGGTCTAAAAGGAAAATAATTGTACAATGAGCAGGTAAATGGAAAGAATCAAGATCTCTGTCTCCAAAATGACAGTAGACATGATGACATGAGGCATCATCACTTCTCATGGATCTAAAGCTGGAAAAGATCTCTCAGTATTTGGCATCCAAACGCAAGTCTTCCTTCTTTTTGACACTTCCTCCATCCATAGTAACTGTGAAAGGAGTCAAGTGGCTCTTAAAGAACCCCCTAAAAAGCCAGTGGTGGTATTGGTACTCAGTGCAGAGATGAGAAAGATTAGACTTTTCTGTGGGTATGTGGAAATCCTCATCTATCGCCTTGAGGACAATGGACAGATACCACTTAAAACACAGTTTGAGAGACTTAAATTGCATACCCAAGGTTGGCATTTTTCCATTGTTACTTCCTAGAAATCAGAGTCATTAATCAATGAAATAGAATGACTATAGAATGCCTGGAAACAAATCATCAGGATTATCTACTGCTGTATTCTGTGTCTCTTCTTTGTCATCCCCTTGGCAATAATTTCATTCTCTATCTTAGCAGTTTCTTTGGCTCCAGTGGAAGGCTCATGTCATCTCACTGAAGTCTGTTGTCCATTGATTAGGACCCTGGAACCAACTGTTTCAGCCTTTTTGGCTCAAGATTCTGGCACTGTTCCCTAAGTGTAAAAATGGAGTCAATTTGGCACAGAGATGAACCAAGGTTTGAAAGGAATACATGCTTGAAACTGGAGTGGGGTTACCCTGAGAGTATCATTGGTTTCACTGACATTAAAATACAATACTTCTTTCACTTCAGTGCTCAAGGCTGAGGGTGTGTTCCACATTCCCAAATACATTATGTCTCAGATACCAGCTGGGTATGTTTGTGATGTAGGTGATAACCCTTACCCTCAATCATTCACCCCAATTTGCACGTGGGCATCTGTTACACATTTTATCTATTCCTTTTATGATTGTTATTATTGCTCCATGTCAAGAAGAGTATGTAGACTGAATATGGACTTGCCAGAAATAATAGCTAAAACGTGCAGCTTCACACTATGAGAGAAAGTGGTTTAGCACAAACCTCAGGGTTGGAGAATAGGAGTTCATTGAATGAAGGTCATCCTTGAGCAGCCTTATAAAGAAAAGGGAAATTTTATAATAGTTAAATTATCCTTCCTTGAGCAAAACCAATTTAGCCAAAAAATAACTGGAATTAAGCTACAGTTAGGTTGTTCTCAGAAATGAAAACAATGTCTGTAAGTGAGAATTTTCTAAAGTTGTTAAGAGGTATGAAGAGATTCACTAAAGTTAGAACTGGGAGATCTAGTGGACTGCTCACATGAACTTTGGGTTGAAGTTAGGGGCTTCCTGATAGCTCAGTTGGTAAAGAATAGCCGTGCAATGCAGGAGACCCCGGTTCAATTCCTGGGTCAGGAAGATCTGCTGGAGAAGGGATGGGCTACCCATTCCAATATTCTTGGGCTTCCCTTGTGGCTCAGCTGCTAAAGAACCCACCTGCAATGTGGGAGACCTGGGTTTGATCCCTGGGTTGGGAAGATCCCCTGGAGAAAGGATAGGCTACTCACTCCAGTATTCTGTCCTGAAGAATTCCATGGACTATACAGTCCATGGGGTCACAAAGAGTCGGACACGACTGAGCAACTTTCACTTTCACTTTCTGAAATGATTAAACCACAATTCATCAAATGTTATGATAGAAGAAACCCTGGAGGTGATGACATTCAACTCCTTAATTTGCAGATAAATGAATGGGGACCCACAGAGGTAAAGTGGTTGGTAAAGGTCAAATTGAAATATTGGCTGAGCTGTAACCAGAATCCATTTCTCACCTCCCCCCGCTGCCTCCAAAATAATCTTTACACAACAGCTGCTTCACATAGAGAGGTTAAGTTCAGTTGAGATCAAAACATTTATTTTGGATTATTTTTATCAGTCAAGGTCCAATTAGAAAAGCAGAAATCATGCTAAGTGCTTGAAAGAGTGGATTTAATACAAAGACTGGATGGTGAAGAGTGAAAGAACAAAAAGAAGTTGCTGGAGTAATCAGATATTAGAAACTTCAGGAAGAAGTTACTACCCCTAGCACTGAGAGGAGTAAAGAGAGGGAACTGGACATTCAAAATCGAGGAGACAGGAGGATGCAGAGCAGAGTAGAAACATCTATGTATGCATCAATCTACTAAGTACTTTATTCTGGAAATGCTAAAATGAATAAGAAAGAGACAGATTTTCACTTTGGGAACCAAAGGAAGATCTTTTCATAATCACTGTTAAGACCTGATTTCATTGTTCAGTTGCTCAGTCGTGTCCAACTCTTGCAGCTCCATGGACAGCAGCATGCCAGACTTTCCTGTCTTTCACTGTCTCCCGGATTTTGCTCAAACTCATGCCCATTGAGAACAATGAATAATAAGTTCACCAACCCAATAAGATCCCCAAAATTTGAAAGGTAATTTTAGACATGATAAGTAATAAAATAAAAATATAAAAGGGTTATCTAATAGAAAGGAATGGGTCAGGGGTAGGTTGGTCAAGGAAGGTCTCTCTGAACAGGTAACACTTTAAGTAAGTCCTGGTGGAAAAAAGGAATGAGCAAAGGGAAAATAAGTGCAAAGGCCCTGAGGCAGGATCAAGTTTAGTGAGTTCAAAGAACATAAAGAGAGCCAGAATTGATGGAGTATAGTCTGAAGGCAGAAAGGCAGCATAGTAGATTAGGTTGTATTTAGAAAATATTGATTTTCCCTACCCCATCTCCATGGGCAGGGTGTATTTTCCTGTCACTTGATTTAGATCTTGGTCACGTGACTTGCTTTGTATTTAGCTGACATGACATAACCAAAGATTTTGAAATTTCCTCATGTAGTTGTGCTTATCCTTTTATACTCCAGCATTTTACCATAAGAATAACATGCTTAGGATAGCTGCTGGTCTAAGTAGAACAAATGACATTGAGCGGATCTAGACACAATTTGCAGTGTGGAGCCAAGCCTAACTAAGTCCAGCTTAGATCAGCCAGCTCTAGCCAACCTCCCGGTGTTATTGAATGCTTATTATTGTGTGTCACTGAAATGTAGTGTATATTACACAGCAGTAACTAACACATTGGTACAAAATAAAATTAGAGAAATACTCAGAGGCCTTGAAAGCCACAGTGAAGAGTTCATAGTTCTGAGAATTTGAGTTTTTTAACACAATTATGGGGCTCTAAAGCAAAATTGTGTTTTTTAAATGAAAGAGTTCTGTGTAGCAGAGAGATATTGGCTTTAGCTCTCAGAATTAGAAAGTTATGTGGGGGAAAATATGAGGGTGTAAGTGACAGCCTCTATTATCTTGATAAATTACACCTCCATTCAATCAAAAGTACAGAAAACTAGTCCAGCTCAGGCAGATGTCAAAATATAAGGAGACCCAATCTGCTTACAATGTGTGAGATGTGGGTTCAATCCCTGGGTTGGGAAAATCCCCTGGAGGAGGTCATGGCAACCCACTCCAGTATTCTGGCCTAGAGAATCCCCATGGATGGAGGAGCCTGGAGGGCTACAGTCCATAGGGTTATAAAGAGTTGGACATGACTGTTTGACTACGCACAGACACAATTTGATCAACCAAGACTGTTGACATTGTTTTTGGCAGCATAGCATGGAATAGGTGGAACACCAAACAGCAAGCATTGTGTCCAGGAAAACAATAAAGAGAGACCTAATAGCTGGGAGATGCCAGGAAATAATAAGACAGGAAATAGATCCCAGGCAGATGATCTAAGAAGGTCATGCAGGACAGAGGAGCCCCAGGTTCCCAGCTAAGCTTCTGGCCTCAGAAAGAGCCGGACTGGCAGGCTGAACCACAAAGAGGTTCAGCATTTGAAAGGGCTGAAAAGTGAAAGTGTGAAAGTGTTAGTTGGTCAACTGTGTCTGACTCTTTGTGACCCCATGGACTGTAGACCACCAAGTTCCACAGCCTATGAAATTCTCTAGGCAAAAATACTGGAGTGGGTTGCCATTTCCTTCTCCGGGGGACCTTCCTGACCCAGGGATTGTACCCACATCTCCTGAGTCTCCTGCATTAGCAGGTGGATTCTTTACCATCTGAGCCACGAGGGAAGGGTTAATCCTAAGATTTCTACTGAAGTCCTCCGTGCTTCAGCCATCTTGTCAGGAGCAATCAGAGGCTGTAGGAGAAGAGTAACTAACTACACCAAGGGGCACTGGCAACATCTTGTTCTGGTGTAATTCTCTGCCAGCAGCTGCCTTTACAACCTTGAGAATTTTTCTCTTCCTTACTTCCAAGTATCTTTTAACCCTTTGCCTACTAAGAACATCTTGTTTTCTTTGGTGAACTACCCATCTCTTTCCAATGCACTCAATCCCAGCTCATCCCAGTTACAGTGTTAAGAACAAGAATTAGGTACAGCCAATCACAGCCAGAGAATGTTCTCCAGGAATATGCACATGACCTACTCTGGACCAGCTCATACACCCTGGAACTTTACCTGGAGCAGTGAGTGATGAGACATTCTCTCTGCTGAGGTTGTAACTTGGAGCTGTTGCAAAGTCAATTTGTTACCATTTAGGAAGAAGCTACCAAGGAATAGTCAACAGAGAACAGAAAGATGAAACAAGATATTTTGGCAACATGATCTGAACGCCTGAATCCAGGTGCTCCTGAAGACGATGCTATTCTACAGCTTTTCAGTTACAGAAGCCAACACATTTCCTTTGCTGTCAAGCTGGTTCAGGGTTTTCTGTCATTTACAGACAAACGAGTCAGGGAAGTCACTTCACATCTCTGAAACCCTTTCTGCTCTCATCTGTAAATTGATAGCTCCTAAGGATGCTTTCCACTTGGAGCAGCCTTCAGACTTTGATTGTGAGACAGAACAAAACAATTCATGTAGATTGTCCACAGGCTCCTCCCAAGAGAGTCATGCAACCACCAGTATATACTCCTCCCTTCCTTTCATCCTCCTTTGAATGAGAAAGTCTTCCTCCTTACTAGAAAAAGGCTTAGTCAGCCTACATGATAAATAAATGAACAAAATTGAAGAGGAAAGTAAGAGATGAAAGTAGGGCTAGCCCAGAAATTAAGAGAGGTTTGTGAAAGACTGTATGGACCCTTACACAGAGTGTGTAATCTGTGCAGAGTGTGGTGGACATAAACACAGGTCAGAAGTTTCCTATGTGAGTTGCTATGGATCCACATTTGTCTTTTGAAAAGTGCAAGTCAAGGATTTGGCTGACTTCCACAGGACTATGTTTCTTTAATCATTAGTGTTCTCTAAGGCTGAGCCCCAGAGTGAATGAGTTTTGAAGGGTCCTTGCGGACCACCACTTTCCTTCTGACACTGTGACTGCTCCCTCCATGGAAGTGTTGCGATATATCCTGAGCAGTGCTGCAGATGGCACTGGGGAGAAAAGGAAGGTGCTCTCACCTGAGCAGCTGTGTCTGTGGAATGCCAGTGAATGAACTGTCAGGAGATGGTTCTTAGGTTTCCCAACTGTCATATAGGCTAAAAAAAATCAATTGATGAATGAGTGGTTTAGCCAGCTCTGTGGTTAAGCATTTGTAGTGGCACTTGCCTAGTTGTTCCAGACATTTTAACAAATAAATTGGATCAAATACTTGGCAGTTGATCAATGGCTCAGTTCTCAGCCATCATGGTGCACGCAGCTCCTGAGACACAGTGATCACCAGTGCATTCGATGCAAACTCTGCAGGAGCTTCTTCTGCTATTGATTCACCTTCACAGAGTTCATAAGCAAGAAAATTGCATTACTAAGAAATTACATGAAAAATACATCATTAGGATTGTGCAGGTATTTAAAAGTAAAAGATGTGTACATTTGTAAAGATTAAATTAAAGAACCATCAAGAAGAGATTATTGGACCTTTCAAGAAATAGTTTGATAAGTCTTCTGAGAGAACACCAAATTGCATTATTTTGGTGATAAAAACCCTCCAATTATCTACTGTTAGTTGTCAATTTCAGTAGAAAGTCTTGTTATTCATGATCCTCCATGAGATAGTCCAGATATGTCTTTCTAGTCTGATATCCTTCTGGACTTGCAGTTCACTTATCTCCTCAAATTGTAGACTAAATTGAGCTTACATGTGCTTTTTTGTTTTTCCCCCCAGAAGGGGGAAGGTGGAAAGATCTACAACTTGTATCAAATACTAGAAAAGGTGAAGAAACCCAGAGTCTACAAACCACTGCTCCAGGTCAGGGGTCTGTGAATCTGGACAGAAAAATTAAATCTTCATTTTTACTAATCATTTTAACTAACTGAAATTTATCATTTCTTTTGATTGTGAATGTGGGCAACAAAACACAGTAAGTGATTATAGTACCTATTATTTTGTTACCAGCAAAAATTATAGATCTTCTCCTAGCACACTGCTGGTACAGCAGACATCTCAAAATATCACACATGCTCTTCACTACTTCAAAATTATGGTAGTTCTTAGTCTTGCCACTAGATCTAGTCACTGAATGCATTAATCCAAGAGCACAGGTATGTTTTTTTTAATCATATACCTTAACTTTTTAATATTTATTTTGATAACTGTTCTTAAACATAGTTTTTTAGTACTTTTCATGCAACTAAAAGCACTGCTATGTATAACATGGATGACTAATGAGGACTCACTACAGGGAACTTTACTCAGTCCTCTGTGGTGATCTAAATGGGAAGGTAACCCAAAAACGAGAGGATATATGCATATATATAGATATGCATATATAACTGATTCACTCCTATATAGCAGAAAACAGCAGCATTGTAAAGCAAGTGTAATTCAAAAAAATTCGTATAGGTGGAATCTAGAAAAATGTTATAGATGATCTTATTTGCAAAGCAAAAATAGAAACACAGATGTAGAGAAAAAGTGTATAGATACCAAAGGGAAGTGGGAAGTGGGAGGAGTTGGGAGATTGGGATTGACACATAAACACCATTGATACTTTGTATAAGATAGATAAATAATGAGAACATACAATAGCACAGGGAATCCTACTTGATGTACTGTGTTGGCCTGAATGGGAAAGAAGGTCAAAAGGGAAGGATTATATGTATATGAGGGCTTCCCAAATGGCACTAGGGGTAAAGAACCCGCCTGCCAATGCAGGAGACATAAGAGACGCCGGTCTGATCCCTGGATGGGGAAGGATGCCCTGGAGAAGGAAATGGCAACCCACTCCAGGATTCTTGCCTGGAGAATCCCATGGACAGAGGAGCCTGGCAAACTACAGCCCATGGGGTTGCAAAGAGTAGGACATGACTGAGGGGAAGCAAGCAAGCAATATGTATGTATATGGCTGATACACACTATAGTTGTAAAGCAACTATATGCCAATAAAAATTAATTAAAACAAAACTTTTGTTCCAGTTTTTTAAAAATAATATAAACAAAATATTAGTCTCCAAAGTGGATCCATAGACTTAGCCATATTGCCAAAGTATGTAGTACCAAAAACAAAATATTAACAACATTTGATCTTAGCTTACTGTCCCCAACTCTCTCTCCAGGCTAAAACAGCTCTTAGTTTGACAAGTATTCCAAGCTTTCTGATTACAGCACTCTTGGTCCACCTGTTTGTGCCAAATCCTGCTCACCTTCAAGGACCATCTTAAGTGTCTCTTCAATGTGAGACTCTTTTTTTTTCAACCACCAGAGAGGTGACTGCTCTATCCTTTAATTCTCTACTGCCATGTGCTTGCAACTCTCCTACGTGGTTCTAAATTAAAAGCTTGGCGGCATAGCCTTACTCCACATGGTAGAAGAGTATGTATACTTCCATCAGCCAGTCTGGATCTGAATCCTGTCTGCATTCATTTCCTGGGGCGGTATGAAACTCTGGGTGGCTTTGTCTCCTCACAGTTCCAGATGCTCGAAATCTGAGATCAAGGTGTCGGTAGCGGTGGCTTTTTCTCTCTCCTGGGCTTGTATTTGGCCATCTTCTCGCTGTGTCCTGATGTGGTCTTCCTTTCTACCTATCACATTCTGAGGTACTAGCGGTCAGACTTCCACATATGACTTTTAGAGAGACACAGTTCAGCCCACAGCACTAAGTATACCACCACCCAGGTGTTTTACCTTAGAAAAAGTTCTCAACATCTTTTTAGCCTTGATTCCCTTGCCTGTAAATGGAACTTATTTCATGTAAGTGGTAGGAATTACAACTGTTGTAGGGATGAAATGAGTCATCTCCCACAAAGTGCCAGGAACAACCCTGGGACACGTCAGCAAAGTTAGTGATGGACATTTCCAGTACACTTGCTGGAAAGTTCCTAGAAGGCAAACATGATTTCATATTTGTCTCTTTCGTCTGTTGTTCCTAGGGCACTGCTTTTAACATGATAAATATATTTTGAGTTGATCACTTAATTAATTTTTCAGAAACTGCTGTGTTTATGGGGGCTAAGAGAGAGATCCTGCTGCTGCTGCTGAGTCGCTTCAGTCGTGTCCGACTCTGTGAGACCCCACTTTCATGCATTGGAGAGAGAGATCCTGACATACTGACAAACATGATAAGCTGCATACAGGTCAGAGAAAACCTAACCCCATTTTTTTCTTGCCTTTCGAGAACCAAAGGCCCTTTTGAAAATGTGAACGCTAGTGTGCTCAGCCTAACCATCTATGCAACAGCACTTAAACCCCACAAAAAATGTCTTCTCTCTACAGGAATTACAGGGGGTTAGAGGTCTTGTTTCTGTGATAAATTTAAACAGGGAATGTTATCCAAATTTTGTAACCTAAGTAAAAGGAAAATTCTCATATCACTTGGGATTACTGAACCTGGTTCTAATTTTATCCTATTATTCTTAAATGAATAGACTACTTTGGGGATATAGATGATGTTATAGGAAGTAGAAAATGCTCTGAGAACTCAGTGTAAAAACCACTTAGTTCAATTGTTTCTACTCTTGTTTAGTATAATACATATATGCTTACAAGGCCTGCCCATGCTTAATGGAAACTTTGGAAAGACATTTTGTTTTGTGAGAATTTAAGCTGATAGGTCACCATGGAATCAGCTTTATTTTTGTGAAATTGCCTTATAATTATTAGAAACTGGCTCTGCATGGCTGCCTCAAATGAATCAGTTCTGTGAAAATAATTTTCATAATATTTGCATAACATACTTTAAAAAACCACCAACAACAAAAGACCTTAAGATGGTTAAATGTAATAATATTTTATTTCATATTCTTATTTTAATGGTGCTTTTGGCTCCAAGCCCTTCATTACTACCATTTTCTTTCCCTTTATATTTCATCCCATTTTCCCCTACCATAAAACACTCTGAATATGACTGGATTCCAAACTGAGCTGGTCTCTGGTGCAGTAACATTTGTGACTCCTTTTTCTGTGAGCAGGGAGGGGACAGGCAGAATGGAAGGGAAGGAGTCCCTTTTCTCTCTGTAGTAATAAGCTCTGGGAATGCCCTTTAAAGGAAGAATCTTTTCTGGATGATTTTTCTAGAATACATCCTCCTCCCCATCCATGATCTGACTTTGACTTGATCAACTGTCTAAAGGCACTTTGTTTGTAAAATGTTAAATAAAATATCTATTGGGACATTTCTCTTTCAATTCTAGAGTATAATTTTACCAAGATTGAGAGGACCAGGGAGTCTATACAGAAATCTCTGAGTGAAACTCAATAGAAACTCCTGGAGGCAGAGCCAGGGGCAGAGCTGCCAGGAAGCAGACCCCAGGCAGTTATCTCTAGACCAAACAGGCCCCTTCTGCCAGCATTAAGCTGAATTGCTGAATCCATTTCCTAGGGTTCTTTGGACCATCTCCGTATCATTGAAATGCCCATTATCTGTATAAGTGAGGTTCATACTTCACCATCTTCTTACAACTTTTATCAGCTTCTGAAATACAAACTGCAAATTAGAGGATCTATGTCCTACTCTAACCCTATTTCCATGCAGGTGGGAAGAAGTAAGGATACAGCAAGCAGCCTCTGACATGGCCCTCAGTGATTCCTACCTCCTGGCTTTCACATCCTTGTGTAATCTCTCCGTTTGCATGTGGACTGGATGTTGTGATTTGTGAATAGAATATGGCAGAAGTACTGGGATGTGAGATATCACTTCTCAGATCAGGGCACAAGAAGACTGGCCCCCCTACCAGATGTACTCTCTCTTGTTCTGTCATGGATGGCTCACCCACCACTAGGCCAGTCTCCATGTCATGAGGTGGCCCTGTGGAGTCTTTTCCTGTCTTTAGACTTGAACTAAAGCATTGGCTTTTCTTGGATCAGCCTGCCAATTTCACATGGGGAAACCCAGTGCTGGCTAACTGACAAAAAGTCATGTGAGAGTGCTTAGCAGCAGAGCGTGTTACTCAGGGGTCTCCAGCAAAACAGAACCAATAGTGTGTGTGTGTGCGTGTGCGTGTGTGTGTGTGTGTGTGTGTGTGTGTGTGTGTGCGTGTGTGTGTGGATTTATCATAATGAATCAGCTTATGTGGTTATGAAGGCTGGGAAGTCCCAGGATCTGCCATCAGCAAGCTAAATACCCAGAAGAATGGACCATGCAATCATGCAGTTCCAGTCCTGAGCACCAGAAGAACAAAATGATGTTAAGTTCTAGTCCAAAAACTAGTAGGCTGAGTCAAGAAGATTCAACATTTTAGCTCAAGCCTAAGGGCAGGAAAAGACTACTGTTCTAGTGCAAGGCAACCATGCAGGAAGAGTTCCCCTCACTTATGGGAGGGTCAGTCTTTTCAAGACTTCAACTGATTGGATGAGGCCCACCCACTTTGGACTTTAATCTCAATCAAGAATACCCTCATAGGCACATCCAAAAGAATGATTGACCAAGTACCTGCCCCAGTTAAGTTGACACATAAAATTAACCACTGCACTGATAGCTTCAATATGTCTGGGTGACAACTGTAATGGTCAACAGATTGACAGTAACCTCCAGCAAGACCTAGGCAGAATTGCCACAAATGACTTTTCTTGTTTTATGTGTGTCTCAAATACTGAATGGGACCAAAAATAAAAAGCTATCCACTGTACATCCAATATTCAAATTTGGCTGGGTACCCATTCACAGGATGTGCTATTTATGTGATGGGGGTGTGTGAGCCATAGCCAAGAATTCCTGGAGTATCCCAATGCCTAAAAGATAAACTTCCACATCCAGAGATGGAGAGGGTAGTTGCTCAAATTTTAAGATTCATTTGAATTTCCTAGTGATCTTGCCAAAATGCAAATTCTGATTTTGTAGATTTATAATGGGGTGTCTGTGAGGGTCCTAGAATTGATGCCCCTCAGATACCCAGGGACAACCTTATATGCTTTGCTCTGCTGCTGACCTAGTGATCAGAAATCTGAATATAGAAAATTGTATCTGTATTGGTGAGTTGGACATGAAGCAAGGTACCAAGTGTTCAGGATAAACAGAAGAGAAAATTATTAACCAAAATGTGCTTAACTTTGAGAGGGAGACATGCAGCCACAGTCATGACTCTGTCACAATCACATGGCATAACTTTTGGTCAATGATGCAGCAGGGCCAAAATATCTTCTATGTCCTAAATTCTGCTGCAGTTGCTATGGCAACACTCTTCTGCATTTAGCCTAGGAAAAGATGACAGTGAGATGCAGAGCATGGTTTTTGTTTCTTTCTTTTTTTTTTTTTTTTACTATTATTTCTTAGAAACTAATGAAGGTTAGGACCTGAGGGGAGCATACCTCTGGTCCTGCCATGGGTAAGAATCACGTGGAAAGGCTGTTTGCCACCTTAGAAAGGCAGAGTTACTCTCTTGCTGGAAAACAAACCAGATGTGAAATTCATTTTTTCATTCTGGGAGGCAGGGAACATTCTTTTAAGAGACAAGACTAGATTTCATAATGATTAGGGAGCTAGATATTTCTGGAATCTTGACATAGGAAGCTCAGTCAGGTGGGCCAGTCAATCCCCAGCACATGCCTCATCTTGAGAAGGCTCTCCCTGCCCCAACTTGACACTCTCCCGGGTCTCAGTATGAGAGTGGAAAGCAGGGTAAGTGTGCAATTCTGGCACTCTTGGCATGGTGAGGAACCCTCACTACAGTAGATCCATCATCTCAGGTTCAAGTTGCCCTGGTGGATGTAACAGAGCTCTTCCTCCATTTGCCTCAGCCAGGCACTAGCTGTGTGGCCTTGGGAAGGTCATTTACTTCTTATTGTATCAGTTTCCACATTTATTGCTCCCCCCATGATTAATGCCTCCAAGCTTAATAAATGGGGGATAGTAAAGCTCTTTTGAACATCTGGGAGTTCATGATTCACGTATT
Organism: Redunca redunca; assembly: GCA_006410935.1. Lineage (NCBI taxonomy): Eukaryota > Metazoa > Chordata > Mammalia > Artiodactyla > Bovidae > Redunca > Redunca redunca. The sequence goes on along the minus strand of SJYQ01001723.1, from coordinate 512,384 downwards.
GCTGAAGCCTGGCTTGGAGAATTTTGAGCATTACTTTACTAGTGTGTGAGATGAGTGTAATTGTGTGGTAGTTTGAACATTCTTTGGCATTGCCTTTCTTTGGGATTGGAATGAAAACAGACCTTTTCCAGTCCTGTGGGCATTGCTGAGTTTTCCAAATTTGCTGGCATATTGAGTGCAGCACTTTCACAGCATCATCTTTCAGGATTTGCAAGAGCTCAATTGGAATTCCATCACCTCTACTAGCTTTGTTCGTAGTAATGCTTTCTAAGGCCCACCTGACTTCACATTCCAGGATATCTGGCTCTAGGTGAGTGATCATACCATCGTGATTATCTGGGTCATGAAGATCTTTTTTGTACAATTCTTCTGTGTATTCTTGCCACCTCTTCTTAATATCTTCTGCTTCTGTTAGGTCCATACCATTTCTGTCCTTTATCCAGCCCATCTTTCCATGAAATCTTCCCTTGGTATCTCTAATTTTCTTGAAGAGATCTCTAGTCTTTCCCATTTTGTTGTTTTCCTCTTTTTCTTTGCATTGATCGCTGAAGAAGGCTTTCTTATCTCTTCTTGCTATTCTTTGGAACTCTGCTTTCAGATGCTTATATCTTTCCTTTTCTCCTTTGCTTTTCACTTCTCTTCTTTTTACAGCTATTTGTAAGCCCTCCCCAGGCAGCCATTTTGCTTTTCTGCATTTCTTTTCCACAGGGATGGTCTTGATCCCTGTCTCCTGTACAATGTCACGAACCTCATTCCATAGTCCATCAGGCACTCTTATCTATCAGATCTAGTCCCTTAAATCTATTTCTCACTTCCACTGTATAATCATAAGGGATTTGATTTAGGTCATACCTGTATATTATCACCCTGCTTATTTAACTTATATGCAGAGTACATCATGAGAAACGCTGGACTGGAAGAAACACAAGCTGGAATCAAGATTGCCAGGAGAAATCTCAACAACCTCAGATATGCAGATGACACCACCCTTATGGCAGAAAGTGAAGAGGAACTAAAAAGCATCTTGATGAAAGTGAAACAGGAGAGTGAAAAAGTTGGCTTAAAGCTCAACATTCAGAAAACAAAGATCATGGCATCTGGTCTCATCACTTCATGGGAAATAGATGGGGAAACAGTGGCAGACTTTAGTTTTTTGGGCTCCAAAATCACTGCAGATGGTGA
>SJYQ01001723.1:468614-510514 GCA_006410935.1 Redunca redunca | reverse complement strand
AGAGGCTTTTTAGTTCCTCTTCACTTTCTGCCATAAGGGTGGTGTCAACTGCATATCTGAGGTTATTGATATTTCTCCCGGCAAACTTGATTCCAGCTTGTGTTTCTTCCAGTCCTAGCACAGTGCAAAAACTTTCAAAATAGCAATTGTTAAGGCATTTTGGCCAGAATTACAAAGCTGGCTCCTGAATCCTATCTCCCCTTTGAAATGGCAAAGAAAATATTAGTTGTACCTACAAAAGGCCCCTTCCCCAACTCCTTTCATCACTGACTGTACCCAACCAAGAAGGGTCTGGACTGAAGGTACAAACAAGGCAGAAACATTTGCCACTGGCCTCTAATGTGCAATATTTTGTCCTGAAACTTCATCTTTTTCAGGGACCTATCTATGGGATTCAGGGCTCCAATTATCACTCCTGTGGCTCCATTACATATAAAGCCTACATCTCTACCCCTTGATATTGGACTCAGACATGTGACTTGCTCCGGCCAAGGGCACATGGACAGAAGTGACAGTGTGCCAGTTTCAAGCCTTTGCTATTACCATGAGAAGAACACAACCCGGTCAGCTCTCTGGTCCTAGGAGGAGGACGGGAAATAGAGCAGAGTTGTTCTGGCTCCTTCCCAGACCTGAGGAACAGAGCCAACAAGCAGAGCCCAGCTGGGATGGATGGACCCCTCACCCATCCACAGACATGTGAACCAGCCCAGTGCAGGTGAGGGAGTTGCCCACCAGCCCAGGCTAGACTTACAGACCCCCAGCTGATCCAAGCTGCAAGAGTGAAAAGATTGTTGCCTTCTGTCTTTGAGTCTGTCTTGCAATGGTAACTACCTGGTCAATTGTCTCACTCAAGACCAATTGCTTCAGGCCATTTTCTCACAAAAGGAAGGAACACTCTGACAACAGAAGTTCAAGCTAGGCTGGTGTTCATTGGAAGGACTGATGTTGAAGCTGAAGCTCCAATACTTTGGCTACCTGATGCAAAGAGCTGATTCATTTGAAAAGACCCTGATGCTGGGAAAGATTGAGGGCAGGAGGAGAAGGGGACGACAGAGGATGAGATGGTTGGATGGCATCACTGACTCAATGGACATGGGTTTGGGTGGACTCTGTGAGTTGGTGATGGACAGAGAGGCCTGGCGTGCTACAGTTCATGGGGTTGCAAAAAGTCGGACATGACTGAACTGAACTGAACTTAGAGAGTAGCCTTGCCACTCAGGGGTGGGTAAACTAATTTCATGCTGGGATAGCTCCCCCAATAACTAAACCCAACATCTTCTCAGGTTTATATAGTGTTGTGATTGATATAATATTTGTAAGATTTGATTGATACATATATATTTATATATATATAAATTGTGGAATTGACTCGTTATAGCAGAGTTACATTGTAGGTACATATTAACAAGTTATGTTCTTCTCACAGTTAAAAATAAACATCAATGGTTATTTAAGGTTCAAGTTTATTTTTGAGTAAGTAATGGAACTTGTGTGCTCAAAGAGCGATATCAACACGATCGAATCACAGGTGACTGCTTTCCCACTACTGGATTAAGCTTGCTCCGTGGCTAGCTCTTCCTCTGCCCTGGAAACAATCTACGATAGGCACTGAATTTTATCCACCCATCCTCAGGTAATAAAACCACTTTAGTTGACTCCCACTTCTCAGTTTATCTCCTTTCAGTATTTAGTATGTCCAGTAATAATCCAACTCTCAATTTCATTTATAAATCAAGCTTCCCTCTTTGCTAGTCCAGACCTGCTTCAAGGCAGGAGTCTCCCAGAGAGGAAGGAAGGCATGATTAGCTTCTTTATTTTCCAAACTTTCAGTTTCTCCTGATGTTTCTTTCACCCACTAAGATTTCCCTACTTTAGGGAAGGGCAAGAGGGGGAAGAAGACAGGGAAAGGAAAGAGCAGAAAACTCTTACTTCACTGACATTGATCTTGTGATGGTGCTTCCTGGATGTGGCATATATACTATCATGGTGTGCTTAGCTTGAGTTTGGGGGGACACAGTTCCACAGGGCTCCCCAACCTGGAGGTTCCTGGCACAGTAGTGTCACATCTTCCCTGCCTGGCACATCCGTGATGTCTCCCGCTGTGCAGGTTCCCCGGGCCTAACTGCAACCTTCCTTGGGGTCTGCAATACAGACCATATCAGCCAGCCTGATGTCCTTTAGATTCTCTCATGGGGGTCAGACACCATCTCCCAGACTTGAGGGGTCACATATCTGGGATACCAATGACCTCTTGCAGCCCAGCTTGTTAGGAAAGAGAGACTTCCTCATTCCTCCTCCATGAGAGATGGGAGTGGGAACAACAGCATAGCTCCCACCAAAGAAATCCCTTCTCTGATGTTCAGCTTCTTTTGTGGCCTCTCTGACCTCTCACAGACCAGGAGTAGGTGGTCAGCCAAGGTCCATAAATCAGTACTTAAATGGCCACCTACGAGGCAGAGGCAGCCTTTGACTCTAGAATGTGACAGAAATGGCACCTATGTTGTAGGACTCCACCGACTGTAAGACAGAATCCCATCCCTGCATCCTGAGGCACACACACACGCACACACACACACACTCACATACTTCTTCGTCTTCAAAGTTCAGCCAAAACGGAAAGCAGGGAAGACCACCATTTTGTAGTCTGCTGAGACATTTCTGAAGAAACTATTAACCAGGTGTCATGGTTTCCCCATCTCCTCCTACCCCACCATGCTCTCATTTATAATCATTCACAGCTGCATGGATTTGACATTTCCATTCCTACCCATGATGTAAGCTCAATGCCTTCTGAAAGGGAGAGGGCCTTAGGCGAGACAAAGAACCAAAAGAAGACAACGGCAGGCAAGAAGGCAGTTTTGTAATCATGCCTGATACCAAACAGTCCAGACAGGTCAGAGTTTTCATCAGATCACTTCTCAACCCAACTGTGTCCTCAGCTGCCACACTATCAATTAAAATTCAGAACAAATAAGCATTTCAGGACTTGAGCAGTTTCTGGAGATGCTAGTAAAAGCTTGGAAAAGTCATGGAGCCAGGGACACCAAGCAACTATTCCAGATGGCCGGCACTACCAAGATGACTTGGGCAATCTCACACACGCAAAACATTTCTCTCCCAGAAAAACTGTTGAAATAATCATTTTCAATGATTCATTAATAGTTTAAAGCTTATGGCTCTTTCTTGGGCAGTTTTGGATTGGAAGTCTTTTCTTTCAGAAGGTCAGTTAATAAGAAAGGAGCTATGCCTTGGTGATGGTGATCAATAGCATTGTTGGGGCCTGTCCACTGGCTGCAGTTACCATATTGTTTCACTGCTTCTCCAGGTGACCAGCCACGTAAAAGGGTAGTCTTGAACTAAATTAAAGAAAGGGCAAGAAGAGAATGTGAAAGTACTAAATTAAAAAGGACAGGAAACAATAGTGCGAAAGAATCTCTCTCCTTATTCATTTTGGTGTTATCTCTTCTCAAAGAGAATAACTAGCAAATGGGAGGAAAGGAGATAGAGAGGGACACATTTATTGGCTGAAGGCATTCAGGGAAAGAGAAAAGTGAAACACCAAGGTAGAAAGAACTGAAGGGAGAAGGAAGAATTAGAGAATTACCACCAATAAGAAATTTACATTTTGTAAACAGAAAAAAATACACCCATATAATAAATATTAGTTTAAGTGCCTATCTGCAAAAATTTAGTCTCTAAAGTATTTATCTTGAAATTGTTTGTTATTACAACAAATTAGAAACAACATAAGTGACCAATAGTATTTTAAATGGTTAAATAAATGATGGTCATTAAGACAATGATATGAGGGGGGAGGATGGGGGGGAAGGGATGGTTAAGGAGTTTGGAATGGACATGTACACATTGCTGTGTTTAAAATGGATAACAAATAAGGTCCTACTGTATAGCACAGGGAACTCTGCTCAATATTATGTAGCAACCTAAATGGGAAAATCTGTCTGCAATGCAGGAGGCCTGGGTTCGATTCCTGGGTTGGGGAGATTCCCTGAAGAAGGGAATGGTGACCCACTCCAGTACTCTTGCCTGAAGAATTCCATGGAAAGAGGAGCCTGGTGGGATACAGTCCATGGGGTCACAAAGAGTTGGACACAACTGAAGTGACTAACACTAAATGGGAAAAGAATTTGGAAAAGAATAAATATATGTATGTGTATGACTGAATCACTTTGCTGTATACCTAAAACTATCATAACATTGGTAATCAACTGTACTTCCATACAAAATAAAAAGTTTTAAAAAAGACAATGAAATGATTTGTAGCTATTACAAATTACATACGCAAATATACTTATTGATAGAGCACTACATACATACTATATCAGTAACTAAGGAAGACTGTAAAAGCAGATTGGAAAAAGTACAGGCAACCTGATAAAAGTTGAAGTAAATAAAGTTATATATGTACGTGTGTGTGTTCAGTCACTCAGTCGTGTCTGACTTTTTGTGACCCTATGGACTATAGCCCACCAGGCTCCTCTGTCCGTGGAATTTTCTTGGCAAGAATCCTGGAGCAGGTTACCATTTCCTACTCCAGGGGATCTTCCCAACACAGAAATCAAACTATGTCTGTTGCATCTCTTGCCTTAGCAGGTGGATTCTTTACCACTCCACCACCTGGGAAGCCCTATTCAGATACATGTGTGTAGAAAAATGTCTGGAAGGATATACGCCAAATCATTACAAATAATTATTGTTGAGTGAAGATATTATAGGTGATTTTAATTTTTAATTTTTGCTTCTTGAATATTTTTACATATTATCCAATAAAAATATGTACATGTTTATTGGGTAATTAAAATGTGTAAAATTGTTATAAAAATAGGAAAACTTTCCAATAGAAAGAGTCTTTCACTGAGAAGCTGTACCTACATACTGGATCCCAGGGCTGATGCAAACTGTCAGTTCTGCCACCAGAGCTGGGACCAGTAACAGCTGTAAGGCAAGAAGGCCTCTTACTCTAAGGGAGGAAACAGTTGGAAACAGGCTTTCTTATCACTTTTTTTTGCTGTTCCCCTGAGTACTGCAGCAGAAGAGAAGGCTGAAGAAGGAAAGATTCCACGTCTTTGAACTCCTGCTTATGCTATTTGTTTATATATATATATATATATATATGTATCATAGAGTCCTAGGCTATCTTTATAACAGCACAATGGTATAGTTGACTTACAATGTTGTTAGTTTCTGGTGTACAGTAAATTGATTCAGTTATGCATATACTGGGGAGCCAAAAAGCCCCTTCAGCTTTTAAATAAAAATAAATACACATTTTTCATTTTCACTAAGAACTTTATTAAACAACAAATTTACCATTTTGTTCTACTACATTATGCTATTTTTCAGGCAACGTCATCTTTCCAAATTTTTTTAGTGTTTTTGAGCAAAGAATTGTTCCAGGTGCCTTTTACAGTCCTTCAGTGAATTGAAGTTTTTTTTATTGAGAGAATTNAGGCAACGTCATCTTTCCAAATTTTTTTAGTGTTTTTGAGCAAAGAATTGTTCCAGGTGCCTTTTACAGTCCTTCAGTGAATTGAAGTTTTTTTTACTGAGAGAATTTTGTAAAGACCAAAATAAATGGAACTCTGAAGGCACAATGTCTGGTAAATATGGTCGATAAATCAGAACTTCCCTGCCAAGTTGTAACAATTTCTGCCTGATTATCAGAGAAACGTGCGGTCTTGCATTATCCTGATGGAAGACCATGCATGTTCTGTTGACTAATTTGGGGCACTTTTCATTGAGTACTGCTTTCAGTTGGTTTAATTGGGAACAGTACTTGTTGGAATTCATCATTTGGCTTTTCAGAAGGAGTTCATAATAGAGAACTCCCTTCCCGTTCCACCATGTTCACAACATCACCTTCTTTGGATGACAGTTGGCTTTTGGTGTGATTTGTGGTGGTTCGTTTCATTTGCTCCACAATCTCTTCCATTTCACATTATTGTACAGTATCCACTTTTCATTGCCCATCACAATTTGTTTTAAAATGAAACATTTTTGTCACAGTTCAGTAGAGATTGGCATTCAGAAATATGGTCAAGAAGGTTCTTTTTCACTTATGTGAAACCAAGCATCAAAACGATTAATATAACAAAGCTGCTGCTGCTGCTAAGTCGCTTCAGTCATGTCCGACTCTGTGCGACCCAAGAGACGGCAGTCCACCAGGCTCCCCCATCCCTAGGGTTCTCCAGGCAAGAATACCAGAGTGGGTTGCCATTTCCTTCTCCAATACATGAAGGTGAAAAGTGAAAGTGAAGTCGCTCAGTCATGTCCAACTCTTAGTGACCCCATGGACTGCAGCCTACCAGGCTCCTCCGTCCATGGGATTTTCTAGGCAAGAGTACTAGGGCAGATGATTTCCAACACTTGATTTGGATATTTTGTTAGCTATTTGTCATGGAGAAGGCAATGGCAACCCACTCCAGTACTCCTGGCTGGAAAATCCCATGGACCGAGGAGCCTGGTGGGCTGCAGTCTATGGGGTCACTAAGAGTCAGACACGACTAAGTGACTCCTCTTTCACTTTTCACTTTGCTGCATTGGAGAAGGAAATGGCAACCCACTCCAGTGCTCTTGCCTGGAGAATCCCAGGGATGGGAGAGCCTGGTGGGCTGCCATCTATGGGGTCACACAGAGTTGGACACGACTGAAGTGACTTAGTAGCAGCAGCAGCAGCTATTTGTCACATGGCATAATGTTGATCATTCATCAGTTAATGTCTTGATACGATCACTATCAACTTCAACTGGTCTACCCAGCCATGGAGAATCATCCAGCGAGAAATCTCCAGGACAAAGCTTTTTGCAAGCCATTTTTTTACATGTTCAATTAGTCACAGTAACTTCCCCATACACAGAACAAAACTTTTCCTTACATTTTAGTTGCAATTTAGCCTTTCTTGAAACCATAAAGCATAATATGCCAAAAATATTACTTTTTTCTTTCATCTTCAATATTATTAATAAAATGGCTACACAAAAATTAACCAGTTTTGATAATTTTTTAAAATGCATTGCTGATATAACAGCTGTTGCCATACAATCTAGCAAAATTGTTTCAAATTAAAGGAAATGAAGCACTACTAGAGCTATTTTATAGAAACAACTAAGCAAACCTTTCAGTTCAGTTCAGTCGCTCAGTCCTGTCCGACTCTTTGTGACCCCATGAATCACAGCACGCCAGGCCTCCCTGTCCATCACCAACTCCCGGAGTTCACTCAGACTCACGTCCATGGAGTTAGTGACGCCATCCAGCCATCTCATCCTCTGTCGTCCCCTTCTCCTCCTGCCCCCAATCCCTCCCAGCATCAAAGTCTTTTCCAATGAGTCAAGGCCAACCTAAATATACACATTCTTTTTCATATTCTTTTCTATTATTGTTTGTTACAGAATATCAAAGATAGCTCCCTGTGCTACACAGTAGAATCTTGTTGTTATATATATGTATATACATATATATATTAGTGTGTATCTGCTAATTCCAGATTTCTTATTTAACCCTCCCACTTTTTCCCTTTGGTAACTGTAATTTTGTTTTCTATGTGACTCTGCTTCTGTTTTGTAAATAAGTTCATTTGTGCCATATATTAGATTTCACATATAAATGGTATCATGTGGCATTTGTCTTTCTCTTTCTGACTTCACACATTATGATAATCTCTAGGTCCATCCATGTTACATGGCACTATTCATTCTTTTCTGGCTGGGTAGTATTCCATTCTGTATATGTCCCACATCTTCTTTACCCATTCATCTGTCTATGGACACAGGTTTCTTCCATATCTTGGCTATTGTAAATAGTGCTGCTAGGAACACTGGGGTTCATGTATCTTTCTGAGTTAGAGTTTTCTGCAGATATATGTCCGGGAGTGGGATTGCTGGATCATATGGCATCCTCTATTTTTAGTTTTATAAGCACAGTGGTGCACCTTTGAGGGGCACTGGGATGTTATAGAAAGAGTGATTGTCTAAGATGTAGAAATGGTGGATCCTGGTTCTGGCTCTGCCACTAAATTTGTTGACCTCCAGCAATGTCAATTCAATAAACATTTATCAAACATTTTTTTATATGTCAAGCACACAGCTAAACACTAACATGCAAAGATGAATACAATGCTATTTCTACATTTAAATAACCCAAAGCTTAGTCAGGGGGATAAGCAAACAAATGTTTAACAAACAATTTGGTATACATTATAGTAGAGATATAAATAAAATATGAGATTTCAGTGATGGGGAAGCCATAGCTTCAATCAAGGTAGGCAGGGTTTGGACATTAGAAAGAATATTACTTTTGAGGTGGGCATCTAAATGTAAGAGAAGGACACAGCAGGCAAAGTCACTTTCCTTTTTGGATCTCAGTTTTTTCATCTTGAAATGACAGCTGGACTGGAAAAATAGCCAACATCTGCATTTCTCAGGGTGGATTGACTGCCCACCATCCTGACAAAAGCTCCAGCCTTGGTTATGTGGCTGATGCAGTCCTGAACTCCTAATCACTCTGTTCAGGCAAGGTACTGAGTTGCTTAAATAGTTCCCCTAAATTGAGAATTTGGATTAAAGCAATCACTTGTGTTATAAAAGCTGGCTTAAAAATCAACATTCAAAAAACAAAACAAAACAAAAACCCTCAACATTCAAAAAACTAAGATCATGGCATCTAGTACCATCACTCCATGGTAAATAGATGGAGAAACAATGCAAATAGTGACAGAGAGAGAGAAATTAAAAGATGCTTGCCCCTTGGAAGAAAAGCTATGACCAACCTAGACAGCATATTAAAAAGCAGAGATATTACTTTGCCAACAAAGGTCCATCTAGTTAAAGCTATGGTTTTTCCAGTAGTCATGTATATGGATGTGAGAATTGGACTATAAAGAAAGCTGAACACCAAAGAATAGATACTTTTGAACTGTGGTGTTGGAGAACTCTTGAGAGTCCCTTGGACTGCAAGGAGATCCAACCAGTCCATGCTAAAGGAGATCAGTCCTGAATATTCATTGCAAGGACTGATGCTGAAGCTGAAGCTCTAGTACTTTGGCCGCCTGATGGGAAGAACTGACTCATTGGAAAAGACCCTGATGCTGGGAAAGATTGAAGGTGGGAGGAGAAGGGGACAACAGAGGATGAGATGGTTGGATGGCATCACCGAATCAATTGACATGAGTTTAAGCAAGCTCTGGTAGTTGGTGATAAACATGGAAGCCTGGTATGTTGCAGTCCATGGGGTTGCAAAGAGTCGGACATGACTGAGCAACTTAACTGAACTGTCTTAGAAAAATGTCTCCAAACTGGGAAACAAGGCAAAAAGGATGACTGCAAACTCAATGCCATACTGAAACCTTACTCCTCTGGCCCAGTAGTGCTTATTTAATTCTATAGAAAAATGTATCTCTGTTGACATTTCTATTTACTATTGATTAGAGCTCAGATGCTGTGAGGTTATGTGCTAACTTGCAGATTTTTGTCTGGTAGAAATGCAAATCACTTCTGTTCAATAGAAGAGATGACCCAAAGGTTACAGTTGTATTATCTTGTAGGCTATTCAGCAGGTTTATCTCTCACTTACACACACACAAACAATCCCCCCCACACACACACACACACACAGCACATGCACACATCATATTTCTGTGTATTTCCTCCCTACTGGATTCTGTAAACCCCAGGTTCTTTAATGTTGCTTGCAGCTTTATCATCTTACTTGTTGCTTTAGTAAAAACTTAATACATTTTGACACTTGTTCATCTATATTTGAGTGAGTCATGGCTTTATATCTTTTAAAATGATGCTTTAAAAAAAAAGATTGCTTCCTTCTTTTTCTGAGAATCAGTTGCAGAGATTTTTCTCTTTCCAATATTTGCTGCAGTGGGCTCCTGTTTTGTGTGTGGACTCACTTTGTCGCTGTTGTTCAGTAGCTAAATCATTTCCAACTCTTTGTGACCCCAGGAACTGCAGCACACCAGACCTCCCTGTCCACTATCTCCTACTTTAGCTGGACTCACTTTAGCTATCTGCATTTACTTCTTGGTGAACCAAGAGAGTGCAGCACTGTATCAGCATCATATTTTAGGACTTGAAATAGCTAAACTGGAATTCCCTAACCTCCACTAGGTTTGTTTGTAGCAATGCTTCCTAAGGTTCACTTGACTTCACATTCCAGGATGTCTCGCTCTAGGTAAGTGATCACACCATCATTATTATCTGGGTCATGAAGATCTCTTTTGTATAGTTCTTCTGTGTATTCTTGCCACCTCTTCTTAATATCTTCTGCTTCTGTTAGGCCCATATCATTTCTGTCCGTTATTGTGCCCATCTTTGCATGAAATGTTCCCTTGGTGTCTCTATCTTCCTGAAGAAATCTCTAGTCTTTCTCATTTTATTGTTTTCCTCTGTTTCTCTGCACTGATTACTAAGGGAGGGTTTATTTCCCTTGCTATTCTTTGGAACTCTGGATTCAAATGGGTATATCTTTCCTTTTCTCCTTTGCCTTTCACTTCTCTTTTCTCAGCTATTATTAAGGCCTCCTCAGACAACCATTTTGCCTTTTGCATTTCTTTTTCTTGGGAATGGTCTTGATCACTGCCTCCTGTAAAATGTCATAAACCTCTCTCCATAGTTCTTCAGGCATTCTCTCTATCAGACCTAATCCCTTGAATCCATATGTCACTTAGCTCATACCTGAGTGGTCTAGTGGTTTTCCTTACTTTCTTCAATTTAAGTATGAATTTGATAATAAGGAGTTCATGATCTGAGCCTCAGTCAGCTCCTGGTCTAGTTTTTGCTGACTGTATAGAGCTTCTCCATATTTGGCTGCAAACAATATAATTGATCTGATTTTGGTATTGACCATCTGGTAAGGTCTGTGTGTAGCAAATTTGGAAAACTCAGCAGTGGCCGCAGAACTGGAAAAGGTCAGTTTTCATTCCAATCCCAAAGAAAGGCAATTCCAAAGAATGTTCAAACTACCTACCACACAATTGAATTCATCTCACACACTAGCAAAGTAATGCTCAAAATTCTACAAACCAGGCTTCAACAGTACGTGAACAGTGAAATTCCAGATGTTCAAGCTGGATTTAGAAAAGACAAGAGGAACCAGAGATCAAATTGCCAACATCCATTGGATTGTTGAAAAAGCAAGAGAGTTTCAGAAAAAACATCTACTTCTGTTTTATTGACTACATCAAAGCCTTTAATTGTGTGGATCACAACAAACTGTGGAAAATTCTTAAAGAAATGGGAATACCAGACTACCTTACCTGTCTCCTGAGAAATTTGTATGCAAGTCAAGAAACATCACTTAGAACTGGACATGGAACAACAGATCAGTTCCAAATCAGGAAAGGAGTATGTCAAGGCTGTATATTGTCACCCTGCTTATTTAACTATGCAAAGTACATCATGAGAAATGTCAGACTAAAGCACAAGCTGGAATCAACATTGCTGGCAGAAATATCAATAACCTCAGATATGCAGATGACATCACCCTTATGGTAGAAAGTGAAGAGGAACTAGAAAGCCTCATGATGAAAGTGAAAGTGGAGAGTGAAAAAGTTGGCTTAAAGCTCAACATTCAGAAAACGAACATCACGGCATCCAGTCCTATCACCTCATGGGAAATAGATGGGGAAACAGTGGAAACAGTGGCAGACTTTATTTTGGGGAGCTCCAAAATCACTGCAGATGGTGACTGCAGCCATGAACTTAAAAGACGCTTGTTCCTTGGAAGAAAAGCTATGACCAACCTAGACAGCATGTTAAAAAGCAGAGACATAGTCATGTTTGGATGTGAGAGTTGGACTTTAAAGAAAGCTGAGCAGCAAAGAATTAGTGCTTTTGAACTGTGGTGTTGAAGAAGACTCTTGAGAGTCCTTTGGACTGAAAGGAGATCCAACCAGTCCATCCTAAAGGAAATCGGTCCTGAATATTCATTGCAAGGACTGATGCTGAAGCTGAAGCTCTAATACTTTGGCCACCTGATGGGAAGAACTGACTCATTAGAAAGACCCTGATGCTGGAAAAGACTGAAGGCATGAGAAGGGGACTACAGAGGATGAGATGGTTGGATGGCATCACCGACTCAATGGACATGAGTTTGGGCAAGCTCCGGGAGTTGGTGATGGACAGGGAAGCCTGGCATGCTTTAGTCCATGGGGTCACAAAGAGTGGGACATGACTGAGTGAGTGAATTTAACTGAACTGAAAGGAACCAGGAGAATACTTAGGGTTTGTTCTTCTGACAGTGATCAAGGTGAAGTTAGAACCCCACATATACATGCATGTGGGTGTACATGCACACTTACCCTGCCACCCACATACACACAAGGTCTGGTTTGCTGATTTACTGAATCTTTATTAAAAGAAAGGGAGATTTCTGAGACAGTCTTATTTCTTAAGATGATCCTCACTCTTTGAAGTTATATATTTTTACATACAACCTTCAGATTGCTTTCACCCTGCAGCATTCATTATATGGTGTCTTGTATTTCATACACTTTCATGTATGCTATCCCACTTATTTCTTAAATTATCCCTATATGAAAGCAGAACTATAGCACAACTATAAACAAAAAGCACAACTTTTATAAACATAAACATAAAGCACAACTATATACAAAATAGATCACTAATAAGAACCCACTGTATAGTCAGGGAACTCTACTCAATGCTCTGTGATGATCTAAATGGGAAGAAAATCTTAGAAAGGGTGGATACACATATATATATATGTGACTGATTCACCTTGTGGCATGGCAGAAACTAACACAACATTATGAAGCAATTCTCATCCAGTAAAAATTAATTAGAAAATAAAATGTGATGCTACTGACTTTCTTCGTCTGACTCAGAGATGGCTTGATTAAAAAGAGAACAATAATTCCAAAGGCATACCCTTTATGGAATTTTTAACTAAGGTAAAAGTATGAATAAGAAAAATACTAGAGAGTATATAGAGTTGAGAAAGACTGCAGAGAAAATACAGATATTAAAATAACATTCTCTTATAAAACAAGGAAAAGGAAATAAAACAAAAATCCTCAGTCTAGTATCTCTGATTATTAACTGATGGGATGGATGTAAGATAAGTCTGCATATTAGAGGACATAATTATCAGCATTTCTCCACATTGGAAACAAGAAGCAAGATTAGCATAAAAAAAAGATGGAGAAGAAACAGATGGAAGACAGTGATCTTTGGGACCAAGTTTAAAGTCAAAGAGGATATAGTTCTTGGTACAAATTTAATCATTAATTACCCAGATCTGCTTTTCCTTCATCCCATGTCTCCATTTGCATTCCGTGCTTTTAGTCACAATGGGAATCTGTGTTACATAATGTAATTAATTCATATTTCTTGGGAAATCTTTTTTTTTTTTTAAAGCAGCATGTCGTCTGGCACTGAAAAATCTAGCAAAGTCTCTGGGTTCATTTGTGAAGTGTTTATAAGGACATGGAGAGTAGAATGTAAGTAACAACCCACCTGGGAAGCATACCATACAGTCCAACTCCTGCAAACTTAGAGTTTTCTAAAACATTTCAAGTTAACACCATTCTCTAATCAAACTAACCACAGTTTTCAGGAATTCTTTCACATTTACCTTCTAATTAATTACTTTGGGGAGCTAATTAAACACATGAATTCGGGGAGTTAAGTTAAAGAAAGGATATTTATTAATAAATAATTGATAACTCAATTTTAACAATTAGATACCCCAAGAATTGAGTGACATTTAATCAGAGTACTTGTAAAATAGTACTTTTTCTGATACTTTTGTTGAATAAGTCAATTTCACTATCTTAATTTTACAGATGAAAGAGACACAGAAAAGTAACTTACTATGCTCACTCAATGAATCAGGACATTATTGTCAGGGTTATATTCTGACCTCATCCATAAGCCCTCAATCTTTTCTGAGGTTCAAAAAATACAATCAAAGCGTTCCTTTGTCTTTCCAGGCAGAAAAATATTCCAAATTTTTTCCGCTATAATTTAGGAAACACCTCAATTGAAGCACTGTCACATTGCATTTCAACTAGTTACTTGCGTTATCAATCACATCAGTTTACCTTTCCCAGCTTTATATCTGTGTGTATGTGTGTGTTTTTCTCTCAGTCGTGTCTGACTCTTTGTGGCCCCATGGACTGTAGCCTGCCAGGCTCCTCTGTCCATGGGATTCTCCAGGCAAGAATACTGGAGTGGGTTGTTGTTTCCTTCTCCAGGGGATCTTCCTGACCCAGGGATCAAACCTGAGTCTCCTGCATTGCAGGCAGATTCTTTACAGTCTGAGCCACCAGGGAAGCCCCATTTCGTCTCTAATAATCCAGAAAACGTGAACAAAAAGTACAATGGTCAAAAAAATTTGGAGAAAATCTGGATTAAGCATATTTAAAGATATTTCTTTACTGCAAGACTTCTCAGAGGCTTTGAAAGTTACAGTGTGTTATGAGTCTAAAGAATGAGATAGAGCATTTCTCAAATTTTTTGACTGTAAGACTTTTTTACACTAATGAATCTGTCCAGGGTCTAGCTCTGTGCTGTGCTGTGCTTAGTTGCTCAGTCATGCCCATCTCTTTGTGACACCATGGACTGTAGCCCACCAGGCTCCTCTGTACATGGGGATTCTCCAGGCAAAAATATTGGAGTGGGTTGCAATGCCTCCTCCAGGGGATCTTCCCAACACAGGGATGGAACCCAGGTCTCCCACATTGCAGGCAGATTCTTTTACTGTCTAGGCCAATAGGGAAGCCCAAGAATAGTGGAGTGGGTAGCCTATCCCTTCTCCAGGGGATTCTCCTAACCCAGGAATTGAACCAGGGTCTCCTGCACTGTAGGCAGATTCTTTACCAGCTAAGCTACCAAGGAAGCCCAGAGTCTTGCTCAGAGAAGCCCATTTGGGAACTATGTGTATTCAGTGACTACATGGTGCCTGGCACATAGAGGGTGCTTTCTAAGTCAATGATTTCTCAGTTTATTTTCAACTCAGGTCTTTGAAACTCCAGACTCACATATTTAACTGCCTATTGACATCTTCACTTAACCTCATGGGCATCTTGAATCCACCATTTCCAGAACTGAATTTTAGATCTTCTACTTGCAGCCTTCCTGTCTCAGTAACTGCCAACTCCATCCTTCCAGTTGCTCAGGCCTAAAACCTTGGAGTCATTCTTCACTTCTTTTTCTTATCAATTCACTGTAAAGCAGCATTTTCTCCACTTTAAAAATATATTCCTAATCTGACTACTGGTCCCCATCACGGCCCCTAAGCTGATCCAAACCACCACCATCTCTCACTTGGATTCCTGGGAAGGGTTTCTCCCACCTGGCCTCCCTGTGTGTACTCTTGTCTTCTATTCTTGAGTCTCAACATGGCAGCCAGGAGGATCCTTTTATTTATTTTTTTTTTTACTTTATTTTACTTTACAATACTGTATTGGTTTTGCCTTACATCAACATGAATCTGCCATGGGTGTACACGTGTTCCCAATCCTGAAGCCCCCTCCCACCTTCCTTCCCATACCATCTCTCTGGGTCATCCCAGTGCACCAGCTCCAAGCATCCTGTATCCTGCATCGAACCTAGACTGGCGATTCGTTTCTTTTATGATATTATACATGTTTCAATGCCATTCTCCCAAATCATCCCACCCTCTCCCTCTCCTACAGAGTCCAAAAGACTGTTCTATACATCTGTGTCTCTTTTGCTGTCTCACATACAGGGTTATCATCTTTCTAAATTCCATATATATGTGTTAGTATACTGTATTGGTGTTGTTCTTTCTGGATTACTTCACTCTGTATAATTGGCTCCAGTTTCATCCAGCTCATTAGAACTGATTCAAAGTATTCTTTTTAATGGCTGAGTAATACTCCATTGTGTAAATGTACCACAGCTTTCTTATCCATTCATCTGCTGATGGACATCTAGATTGCTTCCATGTCCTGGCTATTATAAACAGTGTGCAATGAACATTGGGGTACTCGTGTCTCTTTCAATTCTGGTGTGTATGCCCAGCAGTGGGATTGCTGGGTCATAAGGCAGTTCTATTTCCAGTTTTTTAAGGAATCTCCACACTGTTCTCCATAGTGGCTGTACTAGTTTGCATTCCCAGCAACAGTCTAAGAGGGTTCCCTTTTCTCTACACCCTCTCCAGCATTTATTGCTTGTAGACTTCTGGATCACTGCCATTCTGACTGGTGTGAAATGGTACCTCATTGTGGTTTTGATTTGCATTTCTCTGATAATGAGTGATGTTGAGCATCTTTTCATGTGTTTTAAAACAAAGTCATATCATGTCCCTCCACTCACGAGCTTGCACTGGCTCTTCTTTTCATTCAGAGTAAAAGCCCACCTTACAATGGCGTGAAAGGCCCTACATAATCTGTGTCTTTGTTACTTCTCCATCTCTGTCTCTCTCCTCCAAATTCACTGCCTTCCAAGCTACTGGTCAAATAGACCAGATACTTTCCTGCCTTTGGCCTTTGAAACTCGGGTTCCTCTGATTGGAGCATACTAGACCCACAGCCAACTTTCTCACTTGTCAAATATTTCCTCAAATATCACCTACACAATGAAGCCTATCCTAACACATGTACTTAAAATTGCAACTTAGCCCCATTCCATCCCCTCCAGTTCCCCTTACCCTGCTTTTGAAAAAATTTTTGTTCCATAGCTTTTGTCTCTCCTGCAGTTCTACATAATTTACAAATCTATACATTTTTTATACCTTCCTTTGCTAGAATATAGGCTCTGTGTTTGGTTCCATGATAACACCCAATGGACAAGAATAGCGGAGGGTACAAAATACATGTTCAATAAGTGTTTATAGAATGAATGAATGAGCTTTAAATGAAATTCAATGCATACTGGATACTAAATAGGCTCAGACTTGTTCACTGTGAATCCTTTATGTGGCTGAGTTCTACTGGCAGAAAGCCAAACACTATGAGGCTTTTTCCCTTTCAAATGAAATAAAGATTATATTTATGGATTAATCAGACAAGCCCAGGGTGCATTAAGTCTGTGTTTACTTAACCTGACCAAGACAGAAACCACACAAAAGGCTTGGTAGTTAGCAGAATGTTGATCTTGATGAACTTATTGAAATGTGATTACATGAAAGAGTGATGTCCAAGAGAGTTATGGAAAGAAATATTAAAACCTCCAATGATATCAGTTCAGTTCATTCACTCAGTCATGTCTGACTCTTTGCGACCCCATGCTGCAGTATGCCATCTTCCCTGTCCATCACCAACTTCTGGAGCTTGCTCAAACTCATGTTCATTGAGCCAGTGATGCCATCCAACCATCTCATCCTCTGTGGTCTCCTGTTGTCTTGAGACTGCAGCCAAGTACTGCATTTTGGACTCTTTTGTTGACTATGAGGACTACTCAATTTCTTCTAAGGGATTCTTGCCCATAGTGGTTGATACAATTGTCATCTGAATTAAATTCACCCATTCCAGCTCATTTTAATTCACTGATTCCTGAGTCGTTGATGTTCAGTCTTGCCATCTCCTGTTTGACCACTTTTAATTTGCCTTGATTCATGGACCTAACATTCCAGGTTCCTACGCAATATTGTTCTTTACAGCTTGAGACTTTACTTCTATCATCAGTCACATCAACAACTGGGCATTGTCTTTGCTTTGGTTCTGTCTCTTCATTCTTTCTGTAGTTATTTCTTCACTCTTCTCCAGTAGCATATTGGGGACCTATCAACCTAGGGAGTTCATCTTTCAGTGTCCTATCTTTTTGCTTTTTCATACTGTTCATGGGGTTCTCAAGGCAAGAATAATGAAATGGTTTGCCATTCCCTACTCCAGTGGACCACATTTTGCCAGAACTCTACACCATGACCCATCCATCTTGGGTGATCTTACACAGCATGACTCATAGTTTCATTGAGTTAGATAAGGCTGTAGTCCAGATGATCAGTTTGATTCATTTTCTTTGATTGTGCTTTTCATTCTGTCTGCCCTTGGATAAATAAGAGGCTTATGGAAGTTTCCTGATGTGAGAGACTGCAGGGGGAAACTGGGTCTTGTTCTGATAGGTGGGACCATGCTCAGTTTCAGTTCAGTTGCTCAGTCGTGTCTGACTCTTTGCAGTCCCATGAACTGCAGCACACCAGGCCTCCCTGTCCATCACCAGCTCCTACAGTTTACTCAGACTCATGTCCATTGAGTTGGTGATGCCATCCAACCATTTCATTCTCTGTCATCCCCTGCTCCTCTTGCTTTCAATCGTTCCCAGTTATTCACATCAGGTGGTCAAAGTATTGGAGTTTCAACTTCAACATTAGTCCTTCCAGTGAATATTCAGGACTGATTTCCTTTCAGATGGACTGGTTGGATCTCCTTGCAGACCAAGGGACTCTCAAGAGTCTTCTCCAACACCACAGTTCAAAAGCATCAATTCTTTGGCCCTCAGCTTTCTTTACAATCCAACTCTTATATCCATACATGACTACTGGAACAACCAAAGCCTTGACTAGACGGACCTTTGTTGGCAAAGTAATGTCTCTGCTTTTTAATATGCTGCCTAGGTTGGTCATAACTTTCCTTCCAAGGAGTAAGCATCTTTTAATTTCATGGCTGCAATCACCATCTGCAGTGATTTTGGAGCCCATAAAAATAAAGTCTGACACTGTTTCCACTGTTTCCCCACCTATTTCCCATGAAGTGATGGCACCAGATGCCATGATCTTAGTTTTCTGAATATTGAGCTTTAAGTCAACTTTTTTCAGTCTCCTTTCACTTTCATCAAGAGGTTCTTTAATTCCTCTTCACTTTCTGCCATAAGGGTGGTGTCATCTGCATACCTGAGGTTATTGATATTTCTCCCAACAATCTTGATTCCAGCTTGGGCTTCATCCAGCCCAGCATTCCTCATGATGTACTTTGCATAATAAACAGGGTGACAATATACAGCCTTGACATACTCCTTTTCCTATTTAGAACCAGTCTGTTGTCCCATGTCCAGTTCTAACTGTTACTTCCTGACCTGCATACAGATTTCTCAAGAGGCAGGTCAGGTGGTCTGGTATTCCCATCTCTTTCAGAATTTTCCAGAGTTTGTTGTGATCCACACAGTCAAAGGCTTTGGCATAGGCAATAAAGTAGAAATAGATGTTTTTCTGGAACTCTCTTGCTTTTTTGATGATCCAATGAATGTTGGCAATTTGATCTCTGGTTCCTCTGCCTTTTCTAAATCCAGCTTGAACATCTGGAAGTTCATGGTTCACGTATTGTTGAAGCCTGGCTTGGAGAATTTTCAGCATTACTTTACTAGCATGTGAGATGAGTGTAATTGTATGGTAGTTTGAGCATTCTTTGGCATTGCCTTTCTTTGGGATTGGAATGAAAACTGACCTTTTCCAGTCCTGTGGCCACTGCTGAGTTTTCCAAATTTGCTGGCATATTGAGTGCAACACTTTCACAGCATCATCTTTTAGGATTTGAAATAGCTCAGCTGGAATTCCATCATCTCCTCTAGGTTTGTTTGTAGTGATGCTTCGTAAGGCCCACTTGACTTCTCATTCCAGGATGTCTAGGTGAATGATCACACTATCATGATTATCTGATGACCTATTTTGTATAGTTCTTCAAACTATACTGGGGCCATGCTCAGTAAATCTTTAATCCAATTTTCTGTTGATTTTCGGGGCTGTGTTCCCTCCCTGTCCAGGGCTGTGTTCCCTCAGGTCAAAGGACCTGAGACCAAACTATCCTGGAGGTAATGAAGAAAATGGTGACCTCCTTCAAAAGGTCCCATGCATAGGAGTTTTGATATATATTTTCTTCTTAAAAATAATATAAAAATCGGCTTTACTAGTATATCATTTACTCCTTGACTCTGGTTTTCTCACTTAAGCCATGTTACCTTGTAGTATGTTTAAGATGACAAACATCTGGGGAAGAAAGGGGGCAGCCAGTGGCTCCTTCCCTCATTTGTTCCTTTTCAGCATCTTGTGATATACAATAGTTGTGTTTAGTCACTCAGTCCTGTCTGACTGTTTGCAATCACATTGACTATAGCCCACCAGGCTTCTTTGTATGTGGGGATTCTCCAGGCAAGAATACTGAAGTGGTTTGCCATGCCCTCCTCCAGGATATAGTAGTTAAGTATCAGTTTTAAAAATGTATAATTTCTGTTTGTCCAGTATTACATAAAATTAGACCAAAGGTATGTAATAAATTTTGTCCCCCCTAAATTTATGTGTAATGAATTTGAACCTCCATTGTGATGGTATCTGTAGATGGGACTTTATGGGAACAGCCCCCCATAAAGTCAGAGGTGTAGGTGAGAGCATGAAACAGTAAAGTAGGTAGACTCTGGTTTTGGGGGTAGATGCTTGGGAACAGGGGGTTTCCTGAGGCTCGATCCCACCTTTGCGTATGCCGAAGCCTCCTTCCTCATGACCTTTGCCATGGGTGGAGTTCGTCACGCTGGCTCCCGGGACTTCAGAGTCTTTTCCAGTGAGTCAACTCTTCGCATGAGGTGGCCATGCGAGAAGTGGGAACCCTGCCCAATGAGGATGAAAGTGAAGGTGAAGGTGTTAGTTGCTTAGTCATGTCCAACTCTTTAAAACTCCATGGGCTATAGCCCACCAGGCTCCTGTGTTCATGGGTTTCTCCATGCAAGAATACTGAAGTGGGTAGCCATTCCCTCCTCCAGTGGATCTTCCAGACCCAGGGATCAAATCCAAGTCTCCTCCATTGCAGGCAGCTTCTTTACCACCTGAGCCACCAGGGAAACCAATAAGTGCCCTGAAAAAAGAGATACCAGAGAGCTGACTCTCTCTCTGAGGGAAAGCCATGTGAGCACACAGGGGAAAGGTGGCTATGTACAAGCCAGGAAGCGATCTCTCACCAAGAACCAACTCTGTGGGCACTTTGATCTCAGATTTCCAGCCTCCTGAACTGTGAGAAAATAAATTTCTGTTGTTTAAGCTACCAAGTCTATCATATTTTGTTATGCAAAACAATACAAACAGTACACATACAATGTGTTTCAGTTCAGTTCAGTTCATTCGCTCAGTTGTGTCCGACTGTTTGCAACCCCATGAATCGCAGCACTCCAGGCCTCCCTGTCCATCACCAACTCCCAGAGTTCACTCAGACTCACGTCCATCGAGTCAGTGATGCCATCCAGCCATCTCATCCTCTGTCATCCCCTTCTCCTCCTGCCCCTAATCCCTTCCAGCATCAGTGCCAGGGTCCAGCCCTGGTGGATACAGGGTAATTCGAAGGGGAGACAGAATTGGTGTCCTAGGAAAAAACTTATTTAATTACAGATATATAGAGAGATTAGAAACGGATAGTGTAGTAGGAAATATTAGTGGAGAAAAAGAGGCTGAATAACTTGGTTTACATGGGATACCAATAAAGCTTCGAGACAAGAAGTTTGCACCACCTACATATGCCACCGGCGCCAACTTGAATATTGGTGGATGCCCCGCCTTGGGCTCCCTCTTGTGTGGAACTTAAATGTCAGGGCAAAATTAGCAGGCATGGTGAGCACCCACGCTCCAGATGGGAATTCACCCAGAAGGGGAAAGAAAGAATGACACGGGGGAATCAGTCTTTCAAGAAATTGATCCGATTTCTTTATTTTTCAGGTTTGCTTATATACTTTTTGTTATGCATAGGGATGAATACAGAGTCATGCGGGGGTCAGCGACCTGACCCTTGTCAAAATCAGATGCTTCATATAAATGTATACAAAAGTCTTATGGGTTTTACATCATCTTCCTGCCATGAGGCCTGCTGACATTTTACGACCCTTTCTTTCTGATAATGGTCAGTTAACCAGAAAACTTATTTTTTCCAAGGCTGTTTTTTCTTAAACCAGGCACCACCCTCTGAAGGTACCAGATAAAGTTGCATTCCTATAGGGTGAGGATGTAGTGGGTTACAACTAAGAAAGGAATTTATTTAACCTCAGGTTAACATGATTAATCTTAAAGGTTAATACTTATTTCTCCTATATGCTAGTTATATTCATTATAAGGGCAGGGAATATGGAGATTTAGCAGCAAACATCAGCCCAACAAATGAAAACCCTTCACCAATGTTCCCCTTAAGAACTATTTAGTCTTAAGATAGTGATAAAGTTACATTTTTACATAGCAAGGACACAGTGATTTATAACAAATACAGTGATCTATAACAAAAGAGAAAATTCATTAACTCAAAAAGTCTAGTATTGCTAACATCAAAAACTACTATATTTCCTTTTTCTATATTCCAAATACATTAATATATTCCCAGGTGCCTAAGGATATGGAGGCCTGGTGGCAATCATTGACTCAACAATGAGAAAAGCCCTATGCTAATTAAGATTTTCAAAATACTCCAAACTCTCTGTGCTGTTTATGGTTGAGAGGTAGTAAACAATCGTGTGCATAGTGGCAGGAGTGTAGATAATCCTGTCACACAAGCTAGTCTGCCAGCAGAGAGGTTTGACCCAAGACATCTTGTCACACCCCAGGAATTTTTATTGACTGGAGCTGTAAGTTTACTCCTTCTCCAAGAGAACTGGTGGGGAACAGCCCCCCATAAAGTCAGAGGTGTAGGTGAGAGCATGAAACAGTAAAGTAGGTAGACTCTGGTTTTGGGGGTAGATGCTCGGGAACAGGGGGTTTCCTGAGGCTCAATCCCGCCTTTGCGTATGCCGAAGCCTCCTTCCTCATGACCTTTGCCATGGGCGGAGTTCCTCATGCTGGCTCCCGGCACATCAGAGTCTTTTCCAATGAGTCAACACTTCACATGAGGTGGCCAAAGTACTGGAGTTTCAGCTTTAGCATCATTCCTTCCAAAGAAATCCCAGGGCTGATCTCCTTCAGAATGGATTGGTTGGATCTCCTTGCAGTCCAAGGGACTCTCAAGAGTCTTCTCCAATACCACAGTTCAAAAGCATCAATTCTTCCGCTCTCAGCCTTCTTCACAGTCAAACTCTCACATCCATACACGACCACAGGAAAAACCATAGCCTGGCCTAGACGGCCCTCAGTCGGCAAAGTAATGTCTCTGCTTTTGAATATGCTATCTAGGTTGGTCATAACTTTTCTTCCAAGGAGTAAGCATCTTTTAATTTCATGGCTGCAGTCACCATCTGCAGTGATTTTGGAGCCCAAAAAAAAATAAACTCTGACACTGTTTCCACTGTTTCCCACCTATTTCCCATGAAGTGATGGGACCCAATGCCATGATCTTTGTTTTCTGAATGTTGAGCTTTAAGCCAACTTTTTCACTCTTTACTTTCACTTTCATCAAGAGGCTTTTTAGTTCCTCTTCACTTTCTGCCATAAGGGTGGTGTCATCTGCATATCTGAGGTTATCATTTGTCCCTAGGTATTAATGGAGAATTGGTTTCAGGATGCCCAGCCCTTACCAAACTCCGAGGATGCTCAAGACCTTTAGTTAGCCCTCAGTATCCCTAGTTCCACATCCATGGATTCAGCCAACCTTAGATCATAAATGTAGAACACACAGTTGGCTGAATCCTCAGATGCAGAAAACTGGATTCAGATGACCTGCTGTACTTTGTATATTTCTCCCATGAAATCATGGATTAAAAGTAATACTAAAAGAGCAAACAGAATGAGCATAAAGAAAATGGTGGAGTGAGGCATTGCCTCCTCTATGAGCTCTTCATTAGCCGTATTACCAGGTAAAAATGATGATCTAATAATAATGATCCAAAATGTTGATAATTATTGAAAGTGAGTGATGCAAGTAGGGGCTTCATTATACTATTCTCCCTACTCTTATATATTTTAAACTTTTTTTCATATTTAAAAGCTTTTTTCACTAAAAATTAACTAAAAAGAAATATCAAGAACATTACTTGAAATGTACACTTACATCCTGTATCATTAACACTAAATTTCTCTCTAGTATTTATTGTGTATTAAGAGGGTAGCTAATGAAAGTGGTAAAGCCTCAGAAGAAGGAACACCTTCCAGTTTTGTGTATTTCATTTTGATGTCATCATCTTCACCTTCTATATTTCTATGTATGTTTTATTACATACACATCAGCACCACAACATAGATGAATGGTTTATAGGTAACAACATACACATGTAATAACATACATATGTGATGGGAGTACAAGCTCCAACATGTTTATTGAGGGAATGCAAAAAACAAAAAAAAAGTTTGGGTTCTCACTGCTTGAATGATAAGAGGAGAAGAGGCATATAAAACATAAATATGTAGAATACAAAATAGTTATTAAGGCTGAAATTAGGGAGGAGAGAGCTAATCATATTAGGATTATCTATAAGCTTAATGCATGCACGCATTACTTGTATACACACATATTATTTGTAACATTGGTAAAGCTCTTTGAAATCCTTTGGAATGAATCATAAAATAGTATATTATTAATATTACCACTATATTGCATGCTTGTGTTTCTATATAAAGCTGCCCAAAGAGTTCTTTAATGGTCTCATTTTTCATGCTCCTTATACTAAATTCCATTGAAGAGACTTAAATTAATCTAAATTATTGAGATGAATTTTAATTTAATTGGACAACACTAAAGCTTGGAGTGGCTAAAGAGCAAGAAAAAAAAAATCAGCTCAGCATTCTGAAAAATAAACGTGAAATGACCTGGGACAATGGAGAACATATTTTTTTGTACCCTTACATATTCATTCTTCAAATCGATGGTATACAGATGTCCTACAGCAAAGCACTCAGAGTGCAGTGGAAGGGTTAGTGTGAGGTTGAAAGAATCCTTTATTTTTATCTTTATGTGACAATGGTTATTTTTATTTTCAAGCATGATGGAATACTTTTACTTTGTAGTCTTAAATAAAAGCCAAAAATATATCTCATTGCTTTCTCATCAAGAGCACCATGATTTGTTTTGCTGATTTCAGTATGGAGACTCAATTTTTCTTTTTTTTAAATTAGTTGGCCAAGTGGAAACAGATGGATTAAGGGGTTGCTGTGCCCTGTGGAAGGTAGGTTGCCCAGAAAAGTAGGAGAATCATGACTGTGAGAACAATGCTGTTATGTTACATTTCTGCTTTCACTGCACATTCATCAGTTTTCTACAAACTACATGGATTCTTGTAAGGTTAAGCCATACTTCGCTCCAGAAGATAAAGACGTCATACTCATTAAAAGAAGTTATAGAGAAACCACAGTCTGTTCACACTTGGGTGCCTAGGACTTCTGTCCTGACATCCCATGCTTTCTCCTCCTCCCATTCCACCCCTTTTCCCAGTCCTGTGCTAAGTCCCTTCAGTCATGTCCAACTCTTGGCAACCCCATGGTCTGTAGCCTGCCATGTTCCTCTCTCCATGGGATTCTCAAGGCAAGAATATTTGAATGGGATACCATGCCCTCCTCCAGGGGATCGTCTCAACCCAGGGACTGAACCCACATGCCCTGCAGCTCCTGTAGTGCAGGCAGATTCTTTAGCACTGAGTCACTGGAGAAGCCCCTTCTCAGTCCCACCCCCTCTATAATATTTGTAATACACAGCTGGAAAGTTTATCTCCTTCCAGGCTGGGGATGTTTGTGTTTCTCAACAAGCCTGGGGATTTACTAACAAGTCCAGCCCTGACGACCACATGCCCAGAGGAGTTGCACTGGCTTTAGTACCATCTCACCAAGAGATTCAGGACTTAAAATTTCCCAAACACAAAATCAGCTTCCTTACCCATGTGGCAAATCAAGGCTACACAGAGGTCAGGAGAAGCAGACCTGCTTTTGAAATCTGCCTGTGCTATCTCACAGTTCCACGGAGAACAAGTTGTGAGAACCTGGCCATGTTACCTACTGCTCAGTTGCAGTTTTCTCTCTGGAAAGCTAGGATGCTAATGTATTAACATCATAGATCTACAGGATAAATAATTAACTTCTGCAAAGCACCTAGAGCAGGCCCTGTGTCTGCAGTGAGGACTCAGTGAATCATAACCATTACCAAGTAGTAACAACAAAATTATAGTACAAATTGTCCACATCCCAGGAACCCCAAGTAAAATTTGAAATAAAATAATTGTATTAGTTTT
This sequence comes from Redunca redunca, assembly GCA_006410935.1. NCBI lineage: Eukaryota > Metazoa > Chordata > Mammalia > Artiodactyla > Bovidae > Redunca > Redunca redunca. The sequence continues at coordinate 484,460 of SJYQ01001723.1, read as the reverse complement.
CTAATGTTGCCTAACAAATTGCTGCAAGATTAGTGACCTCAATCCTTACAAATGTATCTTACAGTTCTGTAGGTTAGAAATCTAACCCGGGTCTCATTGTTAAAATCCAGGTTTTGACTGTATTCCTTGCTGGAGTCTATAAGAAGAATCCTTGCCTTTTCCCACTTCTGGAAGCTGCCCACTTTCCTTGGCTTTAGATCCCCTCCTCCATCTTCAAAGTCATCAGTGAATTGTTGGGACTTTCTCACATGGCACCACACTGACCTCCTCTCCCACCTCCCATCTTTCAGTCTTAAGGATCCTTGCAATTACATTGGGCACAATGGCACCCCACTCCAGTACTCTTGCCTGGAGAATCCCATGGATGGAGGAGCCTGGTGGGCTGCAGTCCATGGGGTCGCTAAGAGTCGGACACGACTGCGCGACTTCACTTACACTTTTCACTTTCATGCATTGGAGAAGGAAATGGCAACCCACTCCAGTGTTCTTGCCTGGAGAATCCCAGGGACGGGGGAGCCTGGTGGGCTGCTGTCTGGGGTCGCACAGAGTCGGACACGACTGAAGCGACTTAGCAGCAGCAGCAGCAGCACCCAAGTAATCCAGGACAGTCCCCCTATTTGAAGGTCAGCTGATTGGCAACTTTAATCCATTTTTGCCACATAACACATTCAAAAGCTCCAGATATTGTGTATATTTGTGGGGGCAGTCAGTGCCATTATTCTACCAACCAAAATTAAACAGAACCTCTCTGTCTCCAGAGTGAAACATAGATTTTTTTTTTTTGACCAAAGAATTGCCAGAAAGAATGATAGGATAAATAGGAAACTACTAGAAAGTAGACAGCTCCTCCTCAGCAAAGGATGGGAATCCTCATGACCCCCTCAGTACAAAAGTCGTTATCTTTTCACAAAGAATCTGTGAGAACCGTAAAACTACTACAACACCCTTCACAAAAGGAATTCACAGAGAACTTTAGACCTGAGAAGAGTCACCTTTCAGGTACCGTATGGATTTATGGATAGAAAAATTAGGAACCAAAATACCTAGCGTGAGACAACCATACAAATTGAAGGCTCATTATAAGTTTGAAGACTGTGTCATTGCAGATTCATGACCAAGAATGTTCATGGACTGTATCCTGCCAGGCTCCTCTGTCCATGGAATTCTCCAGGCAAGAGTACTGGAGTGGGTAGCCATTCCCTTCTCCAGGGGCTCTTCCTGATCCAGTGTTCCAACTCGGGTCTCCCACTTTGCAAGCAGATTATTTACCATCTGAGCCACCAGGGAAGCCAGAGAATGCCTTAGGATTTACCAAAGCTAGAGGAAGTGACCAGGGTTACACTTGTACTGTGGGATGTAGACAGCTTTGGCCAACACAGTATCGACCAGGAGACCAAAGCAGAGGACTCACACCATACCAAGACCAGATGGGAGTTTCTCCAAGGCCTTTGGTGGAAGGATGGGTGTCAGTGGTTAACATCCAGAGCCCCATCACAGCCTCTTTCTGAACCTCTGCGTGTTCCACAAAGGCCAGTGGTGCCTAGCAAATACTTCCCAAGTCTGTCTCCAGTAACAATAATGATGCTTCTCATTTGTACAGTGATTTTCAGTTTTACAAGCATTTCACAAATATGACTTCCAAACAAAACATTTTCTTGGTATATTAGTACATTTAGAAAATAAAACTCTCCTCAAATTTCTCCCTTCATGCCAAAAGTAACAAGTGCAGAAGTAATTAAGGTTTTGGTTTAGACATTACCGGGGATTATGTCATTGGTAAGAAGTGAAAGGTTTTTGAGCATGAAGTCAATTTAGCAGGCTGCCAACAGTCAATTTAGGCATCTTCTATATTGCCTTATCTTTCTTTTCTCACTTCAGGAAGGTGACTCAAAGTCCAGTTTGGAAAAGCCCTTGCTCCCCTAAGCTGATAATCCTTTCCAAGGAATAAGACAGCTTTGGATTTTTCTTTTTACAATAGTTTTTTTTTTTCTGCAAATTAACAACAATAGTAATAACCTTTAGCAAGACAAGCAAGATTTCTGAAATCAATGCTATAGTTGAAGAGAATTTCCTTCAGAATAGAAAAATGCCTCTTCAAGGAGAATTAAGGCAAGGTTTCTCTGAGAAGCAGCAAAGCAAGAGTTTCCTGTCCCCTTTTGCTATGTCATAAATTAAGGAGATCAATTCTGCTATTTCAATTTGCATTAGTCTGAAGGTCAAGCAGAAGCACATAGTAAATTCTATTTTTGACTCCACAGATTCCACAAGTTCTTTCCATTATGAAAATCTTGGTTTCACTCTCTACCTCCCAAAAGTGTTTTATCCACCATTAGGAAGTTATTCTCCTAAGTGGAAGGTTTGCCTCTGTTCATTATGTCCAATGGGAGGGAAAAAACTCTAGTTGTTATTTATTCCTTCCTAAATTCTGAATCTATCCAAACATCCTCAACTAGTTAATACTGAAAAGGTTGTTCAAATTCTCTAACCACTTGCTTGGGAACATATCATGAAACCCTCTGAGGATGAGGCAAAGACATTTTATGTCATTACAACACATTAGGGCGGAGGAAATGCCACAAGGCATGACAGCGCATTATTCCCACTCATAGGCAATACAGCTACCTGAAATGTTTGTTTGGTCTCTCTGACTTGCCTACTTGGCTTAATGAAATACATGTTAAAGGAAAGGGAGAGGATGGAAAATAACACAGCAGTCCATCATTGTCAGATACTCCCAACATCACATTAGATGTGTCTTCAATGTGCTAAACCACAATCATAGAAGGGTTTTAAACAGCTATTAAGCACTAGGACCATGATGGGAAAGAGAAATGTCATGGATGCTGTTACTACACACTCTGCTCCCTTTTAGCTGCCAGCACACCTGTCTGCCAGCTACTGTGAGCTTTCTGCAGCCCCCTTCTCAGGAAATCAATAACACCTCTCTCCCTGAGACCCCAGGCAATGACTGATCAGGGACAGGTTACAAAAGGCTGACCCCATCCCTCAAGGCGAAACCACTCTCCAGTATTTTTCACTCTATGTGTCCTTAACCTATTTTCACAAATTGCTACCCTGAGTGCAGTGGACTTCCCTGGGAGGGATTGAATTTATGCATGTGTGTGATTTATTGTTTTCCTTTTGATAAGAAAAATTGCTAGCCACTTCACAGAAGAGGTGGGGACAGTGGGGTGGTCTGCCTCACAAGTAGTAGTAGACACTCCCCACATCACTCCCATATTCCCAGCCCTTCTGGAATCCACCGGGAAATTTTTCCCTCGCAAGACCTCCCTGCATCTCTGTCTGAGGGTGATTTCCCACCACAGGCGAGTGCTCTGCCACAGGCAGGGCTGGCTAGAGACTTGGGTATTGGCCTGACCCATAACAAATAAAGGATGTTGGTGGTGGTGCTGGCCTTCTCCTGCAGCCTCACACTAGCAAGGAATAGAGGTTTGGAGGGTCCGAATCCAGAGATTCCTGGTAATTTAGCCAGGGATTCTTCCACAGAGGAACTCTGAAGAGATAGGAGATGATCAGTGAGGATGGTTACCATGACAGTGAGGCCTCCCAAGCATTTGGACTGTTTGGAAGTCAAGGACTTTGCCTGCGTGTTGGGCGCAGCTGATGGAGGTCTCTCCCATCTGAACTGCTACACAGCCCTACAGTGTAGTTGGCACAGCAACATAAGACCGGGGTTCCCCAGACCCAGATGCTCATGTATTTCCAGCTTCAGTGCAGCAAATGAGGGTGCAGTGAGCCTGCAGGAACCAGAGCTCCTGTCCCACCTTCTGGAGATGGATGTTCAGCAATGCCTTCTGGAAAGGGCTAGCGTTGGTGCCATTTGTCCCCTAACCTGGGAAGGGCCTGCCTGCTATATTTTTTTTCCCCCCTCATTCCCTTGGCATTTGGAGTCAAACAAAATCTACTCAACTGAGTTTGGAATTTCTAAGAACCAAAGTAAATATATGAAGGCAGGTATGCAATGATTTCACCTGACTGCAAAAACTTTCATATTTTAGAAGAAACTAGAGTCAAAATTTTAAATATTAGAAACTGTGATTCTTTCCATGACATATTTCCAAAACACTTGTCTGAAACTCAAACCACAGAGGAAATAAGATATGGCCAAAACTTCCAGAAAGAGAAAGGATGAAGCAAATGGAGCAGCTGAGAGTAGATGCCATCATCTCTGTCAAGTCAATTAAAAACATTTAATTATGCACACGGCAAAGTGCTCTGCACAATATCCACCAAGCCTTCTGCATTATGGCCAGAAACAATAAACAAGGCTGTAAACAACCGTCATCAAATGGCTCCACCGAGGTCACACAGCCATCTTCAGGAACCTCGGACGATCTTTTCATTTTCCAGCTAGTCACTACATTACTGCCTTCTATGGAACATGAAAGGTGGTTTGACTGACACATCAACTTCTTCAAATTTCCATCCAAGGACAATACAGACTTTTCTTTAAATTGTACCAGAAAGCCACTCCACCCAGGGAGGGTACCATGTTTAGACCTGAGCCTCTATCTCTAAGGGAAAGTCAAGTCTTAATTTGAACTTTTAAATTAAATCCATAAAAAGTTCTACTTCTGAACAAAGCCCAGAAATTCTTGACAGGTTGCAGCAGGAATGAGACAGAGTGGAGAGTAGAGCTGGGGTGCGCAGGCAGGGGCATGGCTCTAAATCAAGTTTATTGATTGCAGTTTAGGAGCTTTTATTCCACTTCTCCTCCTGTGACTTCACACTCAGTTACCATGCAGTGCTGGGCTCACATCATCTTGTTTATCCTTCTTTCCACCATATCTATGGCTCCCCTCTCCTTAATAACATCAACATCCTTGTCTCTCATGACCTGGAGTTGCATGGGATCTGGAGGACCCTTGGCAGGGAGTGGGTGGGATTAACACTAAAATGAAAAGATGCCAAGACCATCAGTCCAATATCATCATTTTATCCACATAACTGCAGTTTCCCATGTCACAGTCTGGAAGGCAAACAATCCCCTCACCTGAGAACACCTCTTGCCTGAATTTTCAAAGGATCTAATCTTCAAGAGGATAGTCACTCTTCATCTTTGTTAAGACTCAAGATCAGGTCGTGTCCAAAGGGCCATTGCTAGTTGCTTTACTCTCATGACTGTAGCTAGACCTTGGACCTATTCACATGGAAAGAACCTCATTGTACTGTCTGGAGGCCAGCAGCTTTTTTCCTTTGAATAAACTTCAGTGTAGACACCCACACTGCTACCTTCCCCTACAGAGGGCCAAGTGGGAAAGGGCTCCCACACTCAGCCAAACACTGGGTCCCCACCACCTCCTGCTGAGTCTAGGTGTGGACACTATCTATTGTTGGATGAAGCACAAGCTGGAATCAAGATTACAGGAAAAATATCAATAACCTCAGATATGCAGATGACACCACCTTAGGGCAGAAAGTGAAGAAGAGCTAAAGAACCTCTTGATGAAAGTGAAAGAGGAGAGTAAAAAAGCTGGCTTAAAACTCAACATTCAAAAAACTAAGATCATGGCAATCACCCCCATCACTTCATGGCAAACAGATGGAGAAACAATGAAAACAGTGACAGACTTTATTTTCTTGAAAAAAAAAAAAAAAATCACCGTAGATGGTGACTGCAGCCATGAAATTAAAAGATGCTTACTCTTTGGAAGGAAAGTTATAACCAACCTAGACAACATATTAAAAAGCAGAGACATTATTTGCCAACAAAGGTCCATCTAGTCAAAACTATGCTATTTCCAGTAGTCATGTATGGATGTGAGATTTGGACTATAAAGAAATCTGAGCACCAAAGAATTGATGCTTTTGAACTGTGGTGTTGGAGAAGACTCTTGAAAGTCCCTTGGACTGCAAGGAGATCCAACCAGTCCATCCTAAAGGAAATCAGTCCTGGGTATTCATTGGAAGGACTGATGCTGAAGCTGAATCTCCAATAGTTTGGCCACCTGATGCGAAGAGCTGACTCATTTGAAAAGGTCCTGATGCTGGGAAAGATTGAAGGCAGGAAGAGAAGAGGATGACAGAGAATGAGATGGTTGGATGGCATCACTGACTCGATGGACATGAGTTTGAGTAAGCTCCACAAGTTGGTGATGGACAGGGAAGCCTGGCATGCCACAATCCATGGGATCACAAAGAGTGGAACATGACTGAGTGACTGAACTGAACTGATTATCTATTGCAGTGTTACAAATTCCCTACAACTTAGTGGCTTAAAACAACCACGATTTGTTTTTTCCTGTAAGTGTGTGAGTCAGCTGTGTGGTTTGCAGGCCTGGGCCAGACTCATTCATGCTGTTTTCTGAGGGGCTGGCTGGCCTCGGATGGCTTCACCACATGTCTGGGGTTTTCCTGTCTGGTAGCTGAAGTGACAGCAGGGACTGAGTCACATGCCCTATGTCACTCAACAGACTAGCCCGAGATGGTTCACATGGGAGTGGTAGTATTCCAAATGAAAGTCCCATGGTGTTTGTTGTGTAGCAGTTGAAACACGGAGATCTATACCTCTATTTCCAACCATATGAAAGAAAATAAACAAGGTTTTTTCCTTATCAACACATTTCTTCGCTGGTGTCGTCTTTTGAGTTAATCAGGTTCAATGGTAAGGTAAGGCATAGACACTCTTTGCACCTCTGTGCTTCTCCTCTCCCTCTCAGGCAACAAAGCCATGGAAGATCACTTTCTCTTGCACGTCCCCTGTGGCCTAGGCTTGCAATTAGTACAGGACTAAGGGAAAATGGACTGTGCCCTTTGTTAGGAAGAGCTGCAAGGCCACATGGAAAAAGGCAGGCACACCGTGCAGATTGAGCAGCAAGTCCATTTGTGCACATAATCTGTCCCACTAGGCATTTGGGATTTCCCAGTATAAGGAAAAGTTTCTCTCTTCTGAGACCTGACCCTATATGTTGTCTCAGGAATAAGTGGACTTTCTTTCAGAGAATCTTCATCTTGTAATGAGTGTGCAAGTGTCATCGCACAATCATGTTCAACTCTTTGCAACCCTTTGGACTACAGTCCACCAGGCTCCTCTGTCCATGGGATTTTTCAGGCAAAATGCTGGAGTGAGTTGCCATTTCCTCCGCCAAGGGATCTTCCCGACCCAGGGATCTAATCCACATATCCTGTATCTCCGGCATTGCCGGCAGATTCTTTATCCACTGAGCCATTGACTAGACTATTATTGTATTATATTATATATCATTTAATTGTATTTGCATATAATTATACATTCATCTTATATGTTACATATAAATAATAAGTGAGATAACATAAAAAATTTAAAATTGGGAGTGGTCAACTCTATCCACTGCAGCTGAGAGAACTCTTAAGATAAGATCTGAAGAATCTCCATCAATTGATGCCTAAGGGTTGGTCTGCTTAAGGCAAAACCTAGGGGTCAAACCCGCATCTCCTGTATCTCCTGCATTGCAGGCAGATTCTTTACCCCTTGAGCCAGTGTGTAAAGGCAAATGCCTATAACCTTCAGAAAAAATGATGAACCTGATCTGAACAGGTAATTCAGGCCTGTTACTCTGTGGGGCAGAGGAGTTCAGGCTGAAGAAAGGGGACCACACTAGCAGTGAAGAGAGAAAGAGTATGGACAAGCGATGCCCTCCAAATGCTGCCTGCATCTCTGCAGTCCTCCCCTGGTCCTGGGGCACTGGGCTTCATTCAGCTCCCAGACCTGCTGAGGTCACTATGACTTGTGGAAAGAGGGGACATAGTCAACCTACACCCCTTTCCACTTCCAGCTCAGATATTCTCTGGAAAATGAGAACTGCATAATTGTGTTGGAAGGAGAGAGGGAGTGGGAATAGGAGAGACCTACTTCTTTCTAACGCCAATCTTTATCAACCCATGTTTGCTAAGATAATTGCATCCTCACTCTTCTCACATTCTGAGCAGTGACCCACACCCGTCCTCCCCATTACTCTGTCCTGGAAACTAGAGCTTCCACATAAGTGGCGGTGCTCCCACATGCATGTTCCCATAGCCTGACAGGAGGATAACAAGTAACACTTCGCACATGAAGGCGAGCTTGTCAGCTGGACATAACATTTGAATTTCTATCATCAAGGAGGCACTGGTCCCTGAAGTCATCATCACTTTATATCCCTTCTCTGCTATAACAAAGACATTTCTTCTAAATGCCTGAGCATTGTTTTAAGTGTGATTATTTTTAGAGTATTTTTTCCCTAAGTCAAAAATCCAATACAATTGTCTCATTAATTTTTTCATTCATTCCACAGTATTTTTTGAGGGCCTACTATGTATCAGGCATTGTTGTAGGAGTCAGAGATACAATGGTTAGGGAGACCCAAAATCTTCCCCTTTTAAGAACTATTGTTTTGACTGATCAAAGAATAAGTTAATAGCAATATTATCAGATAATTGCTTTAAAGAAAAAGAAAACAGATAATGAGAATTCAGTGTGAGGGAGCACAGACTCAGAACTAGGATGATTGGAGAGGGCTTCTCTGAGGAACTGACAGTTGAACAAAGACCTAAAGGAAGTGAGAGAGTCATGTGACTGACTACCAGAGGGAAGAGAATTCCAGGGAGATGAAAGGTTTCCATTGCCTGCTGCTGCTAAGTCACTTCAGTCGTGTCCGACTCTGTGCAACCCCATAGACGGCAACCCACCAAGCTCCCCCATCCCTGGGATTCTCCAGGCAAGAGTACTGGAGTGGGTTGCCATTTCCTTCTCCAATGCATGAAAGTGAAAAGTGAAAGTGAAGTCGCTCAGTCGTGTCTGACCCTCAGCGACCCCATGGACTGCAGCCTTCCAGACTCCTCTGTCCAGGGCTTTTCCAGGCAAGAGTACTGGAGTGGGGTGCCATTGCCTTCTCCTTCCATTGCCTAGGACTTGCAAAATTACTTGGGAAGAAAAAACTGATTTCTTATGGTCCATATTTCTTCTGCTCATCAAATATTCCACGATGGTTAAAACTATTTTAAAATTTCTCAGTTTATACTTTTGCTAATTAAACTGACAAAAATATGATCAAATTAGAAAATGTGTGACGTATTAGGGGAGGGCCTGCCACCCCAGCACATTCTCTTTCTAAATGTCTCCCAGCCAGTGTAGACAAAGTCCTACTTGTAGTCCTGAATGAATTAATGTCTTTAAAACTTAATTCAAAAAAAGAATCAAAGCCATATTTGCATACTCTCTCTCCACAGCTGTGATCCACCGGGATCTAAGATAATGGGAGGGCAAACCCAGGGACCAATCTCAATAGTTAAGCCCTCTCTCAAACACCTGCTCAAGGAGAGGCCAAAGGTAAGGTCAGGAGAGGAGGGAGGAAGCCCCTGCATACACAGCCAGCCCCTCTAAGAATTCCCACCTCTATGCCCAGCTGGCCGAGAACAAGCCATTAGTACCACATGCAGATGGATGCCATGAAGAAAGCAGGGGGCCCCGGTAGAATGAGTCTTTAAGAAAAACAAACCTCAGGAGGTGCCCAGAGATGAGAAGATGGAATGGAAATTTCCAGTCCTGACCCTCCCAGAAACGCTCACGCCCTTGGGAGACATGAGGCTGACAGAACCAGAAATTAAGGGGTTCTGACAGCTGCCTTCACTATTTAACAACAGTTGTACCATGTTTCCCACTTTACTCATCTTGCCATCATGGCTCTCCATGGCTTTCTCTCCTTTCCTTCTCAGTCTCTCTCTCTCTTTTTTTTTTTTTTGGCCAATCATCTATCAATTGCTTTTATTTTTGATCCACTTCAGCCTCTTCTTTTTCCTTATGGTTTAGAAAGTAAAAACATAAAAAAATAAAAGTCATAGTTATGCAGAAATCCGATGAATGAAATGGTAACTTACCATCTCCAACAGTGTTTCTTCTCCTCTGCTCCAAATTTGAAGTAACATGCCACCCTCATCTCCTGCTGGTGGCATTTTCCATCAGTGCTGTGATCAGTCACTTCATTCGTGTCTGACTCTTTGTGACCTATGGACTGTAGCCCACCAGGATCCCCTGTCCGTGGGATTCTCCAGGCAAGAATATTGGAGTGGGTTGCTGTACCTCCTCCAGGCGCTCTTCCTGACCCAGGAATCGAACTCATATATCTGGCATCTCCTGCATCACATGCAGGTTTTTTACCCACTGAGCCACCTGGGAAGCCCATCTTCCATCAGTAAGGGCTTCAAATTACAGCTTTATATTGCATAGAAAATGTCACAATGTGTCCCTAGTCTGTGAACTAGTAATTAACCTCCTGGGAATATGTGCTTAGGTACTAAGTAACTCAAAGGAGCCCAAAAGTCATACACATGCCAGTGTCCTTTGTAGTGTCATCTGTAATGACAGAAAGTAGAAAGCAATGTAAGCATCCAAAATAGTTTAATGCATTAACAAACTTTGTTAAAGTGACTCAATAGGAGACTATGCGTCTGTTAAAAATCATAATTATAAACACTGTGGAAACATGGAAAACTGTGTTATGTGAAAAGAGCAGAACACAAAATTCTATTATCCTCTAAGTACAGCTTTGGGAAGCCAAATTGGAAAAGAGAATTCAAAACTAAGACTAGTTTTTCTCTTACATCAGAGTGGTGAAAATACAGACTTCTCTTTAAAAAATCTTTTAATGTTGTTATACTGTTTTTAATAATAAATATGTAAATAATACCAATAAAATATATTATGGAAACTTTATTAGAATGTTCGACACCAATCAATCATAATTCCCCACTAGTAACATCACAAGACAGTTCTTTTAATGTATTTGCAATAATGTTATGTTTCCCCATCCTTCCCATGTCACCTCCTTCTGAGATCCAGTTAAAGGCGTGAAACATTAATTCCAGTGACTATGTTTTACCTTGAGCAGTCAGTTCAGTTGCTCAGTCATGTCCAACTCTTTGCAAACCCATGGACTGCAGCATGCCAGTCCTCCCTATCCATCACCAACTCCCAGAGTTTACTCAAACTCATGTCCATTGAGTCAGTGATGCCATCCAACCATCTCATCCTCTGTCATCCCCTTCTCCTCCTGCCTTCAATATTTCCCAGCTTGAGCAGACCTGTTACCTATCTTACATATCATGGTCACACTTTATCCAGAAAAGTTTATCCCTCACCACATCCTAAATGGCATCTGCTAAGCAGTCACCTTGCTCATTGACTAGCCTGCATCTCTATCTCTTTCCGTGAGTGCTTGGGATACCATATCTCATTCCCTCCATCTTCAACTCTTGCCCATTTTCTAAGTCTATAAAATCTCTACTGACCACCTCAGCCCTCCATGATCTCTTCAAACTTCAAATTCCCCCAAAACTGATCATCTTTACCATGTAATTCATATTACATGCTTGTTTCACAGCTTATTCTTATCTGTCCAACATTACTGCAAAATCTTTGGTGATAGGAACTATGTCTACACTTGACCTTCAAGCAAAGCTCCTCTCAGTGCTTAGTCCAGAGTTACTGAGTAATAGTGTTTATTGGGTGATCAATAATGGAACAGACTTAAGGGCACATCTGGGAACTGACAAATAGATATCCATACCTTTTCTGCATCTCATCATGTGTCAGGCATATTCAAGTGACCCAAACTGAGCCTCATTAACTGTTGTGAAATGCATGTGGACATCCATAAACATGAAGCTCTCTGTAGCTCATTTTCAAACCTATTAACAAGCACAGATGAATATGTATTACTAATGGGATCAGTACTTATTTGTATGGTCTTCTAGAGTAGATTAAAAGCTATAGGCAATATTAATAACCTAATTTATCTGTGGAGTAAATTTGTAGATTTAATGTTGTGGTTATAAAGATCAGCATGAAGAGGTTTTTGAAAATAGATGCTTTGAGTAATTTTATCTGACATATTAAACCATGAAAAGATCTGAGTTAGAATTTGTTAATAGAACACTTAAGCATGCATATTAAATGAATCATGTTTGTGACTTTTCAAAAAGCAGAGTGTATAGATTCCTAAATGGGAAATTTATGCTGTAGAATTAATAGTATATGTTGTTGCAGATTCATAAATCACTGACTATATTAAAGCAAAATGATCTGGTAAAGAGAAATTGAGCTATAGACTTAGGAAGCTTGGGGTTCACGTTTCAGTCTTCCATGTGACCTTCAGGAAGTTACTTAACCTGTCTGTGCTTAAAATGCCTCATCTGAAAATAGCCCGATGCTGCCACCTTCACAGTGTTACTCTGAAGACTAAATAGTATTATATATGCAAAGCACTCAGCACAGAGGAAATAAAACATATGTATTATTATTGCTTTTACTGTTTTAAAATTATTACTGTTTTAACACAAATGAATGCCATCACAAGATTATTATTCTTATAAGAATATTCTTATAAAAACTGCACCAAAGTTAACATGAAGTTTATGAGTATTTTCAGCTGGACAAGGCAAAGATAATTTTTTAACACCCTTTTGATAAAATGAACTCTTGCTAATGTTGTCCACTGCAGCCAGCACAACTTTATTAATAACAAAGAGCCTTAATGGAGCAATACTGTAGCAAGGAACCAGATTTCTCTTTTCAAGAAATCATAAATATTATTGATCAATTTTTCTTTCTCTTTTTTTCAAGAAAGCTAACTGGAAGCATGTTCGATCCTAATGGACCAGTGGTGAAGGAGAAGGAACTGTTTTCTTTGAATCAGTCAGAGAAAGCTTACCTCCCCCATCACCTATAGACAGAACTCTACCTCCCTGCCCAGGAAACCTCTTAAATGGCTGGGCTCTGTCCATGAGCACAGTCTATTACATGGTCTTTAATATACCACCTGGAAAAATATTCAGCTTTAATTAAGCTTGACAGTCTCCAAATACAGTGATGTTTAAGCAGCAAAGATTAAGTTTGTTTTCAGTATGAGAGAAAATGGCAATTAGATGGAAAAGGAAACTTCAAGAATGCGGTCTCCCATGTGTGATGCTTTTGGAGGCAACTAATGAGAAAGAGAGACAGAGAAGTAAGCAGAGACATATTTGTTTAAAATCCTCTTGGAAGCAGAGAAATCCTCCCTGAACCAGAGAAATCATGAGGGTAGAAGAAAATGATGTAGAACTTTCTCTATAACTATTGTAATCAGGAGGATAACTCTGTAACTGCACAGAGCAGAGCATTTTTCAGTCTTGCAATTTTGGAACCACTGCTTTGTATACCACTTTTATCACAAATGTACAGGAAAAATGTCTCGAAAGCCTTGTGCGACCCCAGAGTGACCGCTGCTGCTCGTTTCCTCCTTGGGTTATAGACTTTCTCCATCTCTTCAGATCTCCCTTGCTCTGTTCCTGCCTCCACGTTCCAAGCCCCATTCTCTTCCTGAGCATCAATTCTGCTTCAGGATGGCTTCATGGAGAAGGTCAGTTTTGAATAGGATTTGAAGGCTGAGCAGATGCAAATAGTCAAAGCAGTTAAGTTTGGAAGGGATGAATTGGGAGAATAAGATTGATGTTTATACACTACTATTAATAAATCTAAAATAGATAAGTAATGAGAACTGACTTCATAGCACAGGGAACTCTACTCAGTGCTCTGTGGTGACCTAAATGGGAAAGAAATCTAAAAAAGAGTGGATATATGTACATGTGTAACGGATTCACTTTTCTGCACAGCAGAAACTAACACATTGTAAAGCAACTATAATCCAATAAAAATTAATTTTAAAAAAGAACAAGAAGAAAAAAAGAAGAAAGAAAAGAGTATTACAGGTAGTATGATGACAATAGGCAGAGTGCAGATTTGCACAAGAGATGTTTGTGCAAAGAAATTCTCCAAAGAATTCTTACCTTTTTCAAAGCAAACTTTCGGGGAGAGGACTTTTTCATGTTCTAGTGAAATGAAAGTCTTTCAGTCATGTCCAACTCTTTGAAACTCCATGGAATATACAATTCATGTAATTCTCCAAGCCAGAATACAGAAGTGGGTAGCCTTTCCCTTCTCCAGGGGATCTTCCCAACCCAAGGATCAAACCCAGGTCTCCCACATTGCAGGCAGACTCTTTATCAGGTGAGCCACCACGGAAGTTCAAGAATACTGGAGTAGGTAGCCTACCCCTTCTCCAGCGAATCTTCCCAACCCAGAAATCGAACCAGGGTCTCCTAAATGCATACATATTCTTTGCCAGCTGAGCTACCATCTTCTAGGGTCTTTTGTTTTTCTAAGTGCCTAGAGGCACTTTCCAGTGCTTACTCTGCAAAGTTAAAAAAAATAACTCAAAAGGCAAACCCTTCCTTCACCCTTAACTCTAATGACACCAAAAAGACTATTCCAGAAGCCCCATTCACAGAAGTCTCATGTCCCCCTTGCCTAACTTTACCAGAAACACTCCTGGGCACATGGGGCATGATGATATTTGCTCTGTACTTCAATTCTGAAGCAGTAGTTTGATTCTTACTGAGTTCAACTTCTGGTCTTCAAACTTTTTTTCAAAGGAAGATCACCTCACCACCCTCACAGTTTTGATTCCTTGACTTCCTCTTCACAGAAAAGAAAACAAAGGCAGTTAATGGAAGTTATTACCTTATTACCAGATTCAGACTTAAATTGAAGAAAGTAGGGAAAACCACTAGACCATTCAGGTATGACCTAAGTCAAATCCCTTATGATTATACAGTGGAAGTGAGAAATAGATTTAAGGGCCTAGATCTGACAGATAGAGTACCTGATGAACTGTGGAATGAGGTTCGTGACATTGTACAGGAGACAGGGATCAAGACCATCCCCATGGAAAAGAAATGCAAAAAAGCAAAATGGCTGTCTGGGGAGGCCTTACAAATAGCTGTGAAAAGAAGAAAAGTGAAAAGCAAAGAGGAAAAGGAAAGATATAAGTAGCTGAATGCAGAGTTCCAAAGAACAGCAAGAAGAGATAAGAAAGCCTTCTTCAGCGATCAATGCAAAGAAATAGAGAACAAGAACAGAATGGGAAAGACTAGAGATACCAAGAAAATTAGAGATACCAAAGGAACATTTCATGCAAAATGGACTCAATAAAGGACAGAAATGGTATGGACCTAACAGAAGCAGAAGATATTAAGAAGAAGTGGCAAGAATAAACAGAAGAACTGTACAAAAAAGATCTTCACAACCCAGATAATCACGATGGTGTGATCACTCATCTAGAGCAAGACATCCTGGAATGTGAAGTCAAATGGGCCTTAGAAAGCATCACTACAAACAAAGCTAGTGGAGGTGATGGAATTCCAGTGGAGCTCTTTCAAATCCTGAAAGATGATGCTGTGAAAGTGCTGCACTCAATATGACAGCAAGTTTGGAAAACTCATTAGTGGCCACAGGACTGGAAAACATCAGTTTTCATTCCAATCCCAAAGAAAGGCAATGCCAAAGAATGCTCAAACTACTGCACAGTTATACTCATCTCATATGCTAGTAAAGTAATGCTCAAAATTCTCCAAGCTTCAGCAATACATGAACCGTGAACTTCCAGATGTTCAAGCTGGTTTTAGAAAAGACAGAGGAACCAGAGATCAAATTGCCAACATCCGCTGGATGATGGAAAAATGAAGAGAGTTCCAAAAAAACATTTATTTCTGTTTTATTGACTATGCCAAAGCCTTTGACTGTGTGGATCACAATAAACTGTGGAAAATTCTTCAAGAGATGGGAATACCAGACCACCTGACCTGCCTCTTGAGAAATCTGTATGCAGGTCAGGAAGCAATAGTTAGAACTGGACATGGGACAACAGACTGGTTCCAAATAGGAAAAGGAGTACATCAAGGCTGTATATTGTCACCCTGTTTATTTAACTTCTATGCAGAGTATATCATGAGAAAGGCTGGACTGGAAGAAACACAAGCTGGAATCAAGATTGC
>SJYQ01001723.1:454646-466337 GCA_006410935.1 Redunca redunca | reverse complement strand
TAGGACACATCTATAACTGAGTCCCATGAAGGGATCATAGAATGTGACAGAAAATATGTTTGAACAGTTTATAACTGAGAAGGTTCCAAGAATTCTGAAATATAGGAAACAATTTCAAGAAGTGCTACAATCATCAACCAGGATTACTATAATAAAAACACAATTAAGCATATTAGAGTAAAACTGAAGAAAAACAAAGGGAAAGATAAAGTCTTGAAAGAAGCCAGAGGTAAAAAAGACATATTTACCTTCAAAGGACTAAAAATAAGAGACAGTTGAGTGTTTCGTATAAAAATGTAGAAGCCAGAGAATAATGGAATATTACCTTTAAAACAGAAAGTAAAGAAGAACTAAAGAGCCTCCTGATGAAAGTGTAAGAGGAGAGTAAGATCATGGCATCTGGTTCCATCACTTCATGGCAAATAGATGGGGAAACAGTGGAAACAGTGGCTGAATCTATTTTGGGGGGTTCCAAACTCACTGCAGATGGTGATTACAGCCATGAAATTAAAAGACGCTTACTGCTTGGAGCAAAAGTTATGACCAACTTAGACAGCATACTAAAAAGCAGAGACATTACTTTGTTAACAAAGGTCCATCTAGTCAAGGCTACGGTTATTCCAGTAGTTATGTATGGATGTGAGAGTTGGACTATAAAGAAAGCTGAGTGCAGAAGAACTGATGCTTTTGAACTGTGGTGTTGGAGAAGACTGTTGAGAGTCCCTTGGACTGCAAGGAGATCCAACCAGTCCATCCTAAAGGAGATCAGTCCTGGATGTTCATTGGAAGAACCAATGTTGTCACTGAAACTCCAACATTTTGGCCACCTGATGTGAAGAACTGACTCTTTTGAAAAGACCCTAATGTTAGGAAAGATTGAAGGCAGGAGGAGAGGGAGACGACAGAGGATGAGATGGTTAGATGGCATCACCGACTCAATGGACATGAGTTTGGGTAAACTCCAGGAGTTGGTGATGGACAGGGAGGCCTGTCGTGCTAGGTTCATGGGGTCGCAAAGAGTCAAACGCAATTGAGTGAGTGAACTGAACCTTTAAAACACTGACAGAAAATAACTGCAAATCTAGACATTCATACATAAGTGAAAATATCCTTCCAAAATGAATATGAAATAAATTTTTCAAACAAACAAAAATCAAAAGTATTTTTCACCAATCAGTTCAGTTCTGTTCAGTCGCTCAGTCATGTTTGACTCTTTGCGACCCCATGAATTGCAGCACGCCAGGCCTCCCTTCCCATCACCAACTCCCAGAGTCCACTCAAACTCGGTCCATCAAGTCAGTGATGCCATCCAACCATCTCATCCTTTGTCGTCCCCTTCTCCTCCTGCCCCCAATCCCTTCCAGCATCAGGGTCTTTTCCAATGAGTCAACTCCTTGCATGAGGTGGCCAAAGTATTGGAGTTTCAGCCTCAGCATCAGTGCTTCCAATGAACACCCAGGACTGATCTCCTTTAGGATGGACTGGTTGTATCTTCTTGCAGTCCAAGGAACTCTCAAGAGTCTTCTCCAACATACTTGCATAAAAGATATATTGAAGGGAATGCTTAGGCAGAATGATCCCTGATGCAAACAGGGACATAATTCAGGGAGGAAAAATGAACATCAGAAAAAGTAAAAGTTCAGAAAAATAAAAACGAATATTGAGAGTGAAATAAACATAAATAATACATATTTACACATAATATATGGAGAAGGCAATGGCANATATTGCCAATTATGATGATGATAATAATACAAAAGAAAGGGCTAAATGAAGTTAGAGTATTAGAAAGTGCTAATGTTATTTCAGAAAAGGTAACATGATAATAAATCAAGGATGGATTTTGTAATCACTAGGGCAACCGCTAAATAACAGTAAAAGGATATACAACTGAAAAGGTAATAAATAAAATAGGAAAAAATGAAAAAAGAAATTAGCATAAAGTTGATATCAAAACCTGACAAGATTATTATAAGAAAGAAAAATTACAATCTTCCCCATGAACATAGATGCAAAAATGCTTAACAAAATACTGATATATCCAATTATGCATAAAAAGGTAATGCATTATGCTTAAGTTGATTTTGTCCCAAGAATGCAAAGGTAGGTAATATTCAAAACTCACTTAATGCAATTCCCACATTAGCAGAAAGAAAGAAAAGATGGGGGAGAAAAGTCAGCCATAGAAAGTACAGTTTTAAGAATTTACCATCTATCACCAGATGTTTAACCTCAGTCTCTGTGTTCTTCTCCTTTAAAAAGAAAAAAAAAAGCCCTACCTCAAAGTCCCCATTGGAATGGGTCTGAGTCTTGTTTCCCCACTCTCTTGATTGGTAACTGCAATAAACACTATACTTTCCATCACCAAAAAATAAAAAAAAAAAAAACCAACTAATCACCATTTAAAATAAACTATTGGAAACTAGTAATAAAATGAAACTACCTTGATCTCAAAAAAAGTATCTACAAAAAACCCCACAATGCACGCACATCATACTTTGTGGTGAAATATTGAAAGCTTTCCTTCTGCACTTGAGAATGAAACAAGGATGTCAGCTATCACCACTTCCATTTAACATTGTACTGGGAGACCTAGCAAGAAACAAACAAAAGTCATACAGTACTGAGAGGAAAAATAAAACTGTCATGATCTTCTGATACGATTGTATAAATAGAACAAAAAGGAATCTATAAACTATTATTAGAATTAATAACCTAATTTAGTAAGTGTTCTGGATTCCTGGTCACTATTCAAAAATCAATTGTCGAATGCAAATTAAAATCACTATGAAATACCATTACATATCCATCAGAATTGCTAAAGTGGAACAAAAATGAGTATTTGAACAGTTGGCAATGATATAAAACAGAAGTTATGCTGGGACTATAAATGTGTACAAGTAATTTGAAAAACTGATTAGCAGTATCTAAGGATGCTAAATATATCCACACCCAATGAATCAACAATTTGAGCCCTAAATATATACACAATAGAAATGCACCCAGATATGCATCCTCCTCCAAAAAAGAGAAAATATGTATACAAATACTCATAACTGCATCATCACAATAGCCAAAAGCTGGAAACAACTTTTCTATCAAGAGTAGAATAGGTAAATAAATTGTGGTGCACTGATACAATGAAATATTATGCAACCATGCAAATATACAACCTAATTCTACATGGATGAATGCTACAAATAAAATGCTAAATGAGAGAAGCTACACAAAAAAGCAAATATCCCCTGATTCCACTTGTATAAAGTTTTAAAAGAGCAAAATAACCCTATAGTGATGAAAATCAGAGTGGTGATTATGTTTGGGGATGGTGATCTCTGGGAGACATCATGAGGCAGGCTTCTCAGGGGTTGGCATTGTTCCATATATTGAGTTGGGTGGTGGTTAAATGAAAGGAAGAAATAAAACTTACCTCCTTGCAAAAATGTATTGAGCTGTATGCTTATGATTTGTGTATTTTTATGTATCCTTCAATATCCTTCAATAAAATATTATCAACTACATCTATGAAGATTAACCATTCCTTTGTAAATTGGTACAACTAATATAGAAAACAGTATGGACGTTCCTCAAAAAACTGAAAATAGAGCTTCCATATGATCCAGTAATTCCACTCCTAAGCATATATCCAGAGGCTATGAAAACACTAATTCAAAAAGATAAATGTATGCCAATGTTCATAGCAGCATTATTTACACTATCCAAGATATGGAAGCAGTCTAAGTGTCCACCAACAGATGAATGAATAAAGAAGATGTGCCATATACATATATATACATACATACACATACAGACCAAGGAATAAAATAATAAAATAATGCCATTTGCAACAACATGGATAGACCTAGAGAGTACTAGGCTTAGTGAAATTAGTCAGACTGAGAAAAGCAAATATTCTATGCTATCACTTATAAGTGGAATCTAAAAAATAAAATAAATGAATGTATATAACAAAGTAGCAACAAACTCACAGATGTAGAGAACCAACTCATGGTTACCGGTGAGAGAGGGAAGAAGACAGCGGTAAGATAAGGCTATGAGATTAAGAGATACAAACTACTACATATAAAATAGATAAGCAACAAGGAAAATATTGCTCAGCACAGGGAATATAGCCATTGTTTCTGTAATAACATTAACTGGAGTATAATCTATAAACAACTGAATCATTATGTTGTACACATGAAAATTAATACAATATTATAAATCAACTATACTTCCATTAATAAAAACCACTCCTTTAGAGAATGTTTTCTATGTGCAAGAGATTTTGATGAGATTTATGGAAAATGAAAGACATTTTGAATGGAAGGGTTAAATAAACATGTTGGGAAACACAGACATGTGAAAAAGTAAGTTAGAACAAAGAAACGGGAGAAGTGAGTGTGTATCTGCAGCAGAACTGCAACTGTGTGTAGGCTGTGGAACTCACTGGACCCATGAGAATTCTCATTCTCCATCCTTTCCATAAGAGGTCTAGAAGTTACACAGGGGCAGTAGCCATATAGCCCACCTTCAAGTTCCTGTAAGTGTATTTTGCCCCTCTGTCAGTTGGAGTCTTCCTTTCTCCATTATTAGTTGGGACAGTCTCTGTGGAAAGGCAATGGTGATAAAAAGCCTGGGATCAGAAACCAGTGCAGCTGGATTCAAATTCTGGCTTCCTCAAGGTGTAAGGCTTCAGGTAGATTAGTTAGTTACCTCTCTGTGGTGATACAATGAGGGTAACAGCAGTCCCTAAACTTCAGCCTAGCTGTGGGCATAAGAAGATTTTATTTAGGTGAATTCCTTACCAAAGTATTTGGCACATAGGATATTCTGAAGAACGATTAGCTATTGTTCATCAACTTCTGAGTTGTTATTGGGAATAAGTGAGTAGTATGTGAGGCCCTCCTTAAGTAGCTTCCATACAAGGAAAGATAGACAAAGAAACAACTAGCTACATGCAATCCAATAAAGCTGAGCGATGAGCATGAAGTAGAGATTAATTCATCCTAGTCATGGCAATCAGAGCCATGACATTTGAGTGTCAAAGACATCTAGAAATTTAATCCAAATGGATCAAGGTCAACTAGCATATCAACAGTGAGGTCTAGAACATTTCAAAGGTAAGCAGTAAATATTTTAAAATATCTCTTGATTTAAATGTTCTGATCCTGTCATCATTATTGGTCCATTATTTGCCAAAAAGGACAATGAGTTATTCCTCTAAAAGCTAAGAAGGACAACACCACCGAATTGTCTACAAACAAGCTGGTGATATGTGTGTTCCAAGATAGAAAAGAACCCTGCTGGTCAATTTTAAGGGCCCAGTCTAGATCTCTAATTATTTTGACCCAGTCTGGACCAGTCTAGATTTAGAAGAAAGTTGTGAATTACATGAAATGTGGCCAACTAGACACTACCTTCATGCTACAAAGATTGAGGGAATGTTCAGAGATCAAAGGAGGAACCAACAATAGTCTGCTAAGCATTAAAGAAGGGGTCTTCTCTGAAACCACAGGCACAAGCAGCATTCTGTCTGGCATTCCTTAGTCACCACTAACTCCCAGCCTCACCAATTATTAATATCTGGATTAACACTTTTTATGCACAAGGATCCTTCCTGTCCCCAGGCTTTGACTTGGAGCCATGGATAACAAACGGACATACAATCATGTGATTTAGTTAGCATTGATGGTGTGCTCCAAATGGGAAACCCAGTCTTCCGTGCTGTCTCTCAGAGAGTATCACTGTACCACTGTGGAACCTGAGGGCCCAAGCACAGAGCTGGAGTGGGGTGAAAGGTGAGGGATGGAAGCAAGGCCAGGCAGGGAGATGGATGGGAAAGCAGAGATCTCAGAATTTGGGCTTCTTTGTCCAGCATTCAAGGACTTCCTATTGTCCTCTCATAATTTTCCCAGCTCTGCATAAGATCCTGAGGACAAATTAGTGAACGTGATGTAATTCCTCCTCTTCAGGTTCAAATTCTAGGTAGAAAGAAACACAAACAACTACAAAAAGATGCAATAAAGATTGTTACAATGTGCAATGGGAAAAAGAAGAGAGATGATCAAATATTCCTAGGCTGTGTGCTAAGAGAGGAGAAATGCCATTGAAGTGAGTGCCAAAAGGATGAACAGAAATTTAACAAAGAAAGTTCCACTTGCACAAAATCCAGAAATACACCAGTGTGCTCTCTCTATCTTGGCTCTGGGATTAGCATCAGCATTATATATGCCAGTTTCTTCTAAGGTGAGAAAGGTTACCATATCCCTGTTGAAAAATGCTTCAGTGATCCTAGGACCAGGATCAGTAACTAACTTGGGATAATTAAGTTATAGGACTCAATGAACAGGGTTCTGGGTCAGAAATCCAAAGAAGCTGTTTGTTTTTTCCTTGGTCGTCAACTCCCTCCTCGTCTCCTCCTCACAAGCCAGCTCCTTTTCCTTTGAGACACACGTCAGGGTGGAACCCCAATAGTTTGACTGGTGATTCCTGGAGTTTTAAGAACTTCACTCCTGGAGTTTTAGACTTGAAAGTCATGAGTCATTTCCATTACTCAATTTTGCAATAAGATCGATTTTTAAATATTGACCACTTGGAAAACTCAATGTAAACATCTGATATGTGGAACTAGTATCACTTGACTTGAAAATTAAGTTGATTATTTACTTTGAAGAGCACCAGTCTAGTTTCCTATCAGTGAAAAGCAAAGCAAGAACAAGGTACCATCCCACTCATTGCTATGGAGACCCAGTGTTCTTATGGGGGATTTAAAGAAGAACGAGGTGAAGTGAGAAGGCACTCAGGCTCCCTGAAATTAGACTTCAGTGGAAGTTACTGACTGGAGTTGCCTCTTTTCCTGCTATGAAATTATGAATTATATAAATTTTTACTATAGTCAAGTGATTCTGACCTTGCAAATGAGTGCCAAAAATGCATCAGTCCATAAAATGACTTTTTTGAAGTCTACAAACTTTAAAATATTAAGCATTAATTCAAAATTGCTCTGAGTTAGGTGATGCTGCTGTATTTCAAAAAATGAAATAATCTGCCTCCAAAATTTAAAGGAAAAAATGTAATAGATATTTTCACAAGGTTTTAACACTGAATATTTGAAACAGAGAATATAAAAGGAGAAATACTAGGAAATATTTTCATGAACTTTTAACACAAAATATTAAGACCTATTACATTCTGTCATCAGCAATGCCAGTGACCTTGCAAAATGGAAAAGGCATCAGATAAACTGCAACAGTGAGTTCCTCCTGTAGGATCATCTCCAAGTAATTTAGACTCCAGGAAGCTTCAAAGAAAAGCGCTGAAATCTTGGTTTACACTGCACCAAGCAAAATTTGGAGGATATGAGAAGGACAAATGCTTAACTCTTATTCAGAGGAGACAAAGCCTATGATGATTCCACCCCTTCCACCCCATTATTACAGGAATTTCTCTTGTAAATTTTGACTGTTGCTATCTTGACTCTAAGAATTGAAGATGACAAAAATAGCCTTTAATTAGCCAGTTACAAAGTATGATAATGGCTTTTCTTCACCTCTGGGCAGTTGCCTTGTGATGGTCTGACATGTGTACCTCCAAGGTCATTCCACAGTCTTTTGAAACAGTAATTTGTTTACTGCCAGTGTTTTTAAAATTTTTTTCTGTTCAAGTGAAAGAATCTTGGGTGTGAGAGGTAAGGGACCCAGCTCCTGCAAGCCAGCAGATTCACTCAAAGGTCCTGACCTGTGTGAAGCGTGTCCTGGCCTGTAAACACGTCAGAATGACATTAGCTGTGTATTTACAAAGCACAGCCCTGAGTGGGTCCATTATGCCTGGTCTAATGGAACTTCATTCCTCTAAGTGCTTTTTAAGTTCTGTAGGCTGCATGGCCAATATCCCTTCGGGGTACCCAAATGCTTGATGGCCATAAATAGCAAGTGGGGCCTTCCAGGGTGATCCTTCGCTGCACTGAGCTACACTGAGACAGGAGGCCCTGTCCAATATGTCTCTGTCACAATCTTGTCCTTTTGTCTGAGCCTCCGTTACTCTTATTTATTCAACTTTCCCAAATAGAAAAGCAGAGAACAAATGAATGTCACCATCTTTCCATCGTTTGACTGACTATCCATCATCTGCTACCATAAGTTACTATCATCAGTTGACTATGTCCCATCCACTCACACTGTGCTAAGCAGTTCCCTGGGCTAACTTAAAATACCTCCATTCCTAATCCAATGAGTTAAGTACAATTACCACAATTTTACATAGAGAGAACCAAGCATCTTACAAAGGTAGAGTGTATTACCCTGTTCATTTACCCCAAGGTCAGGTTTGAGAAGTTAAGTAACTTTTCTAAGTTTTCAGAGCTAGTAAGTGGTACAACTTGAAGTTCAAACCCTACTCTTTCTTTCCTCTGTAGCCCAATGCAGTTTGGTTTTGTAGATCTTAAATCCTGCTAGAATCCAGAAAGATTGTCATGACCACTTACTCTTCACTTTGCAAACTGGATTTCTAACAAGTTAAGGTTAAAGAGCTAATACTCTGCAGTGTGTGTGTGAGTGTTAGTCACTCAGTCGTGTCTGATTCTTTGCAACCCTGTGGCCTGTAGCCCTCCAGGGTCCTCTGTCCATCGGATTCTCCAGGCAAGATTACTTGAATGGGTTGCCATGCCCTCCTCCAGGGGATCTTCCCAACCCAGGGATGGAACTTGGGCCTCCTGCTTGGAGAATTCTTTACCTTCTGGGCCACAGGGAAGCCCAATAGACAGCAGAGTATAATCCAATTCAGGACTCTCTTGTCACAGGACTCTTGCCCATACACCCTTGAGCAAACTTTCACCTGATTTCACTTAAGTGAAAAAGCTCTAAGGACTGAAGAAGGTCCACTGGCATGGGCATAAACATAAATCCACAGCAATCAAAACATAGTTATAAGATAATCCTAACTCAAAAAATAAAAATATCTTTATCATCTATTTGTTTTCACTAGTTTCTAATATTTTACAGAGCCACTCATTTCTGACAAGTCAATTATCTATGATCTTCTACCTCCATTAAAATCAGCAGGGTTCTTGAAGCAAGTGATAATAGACTTGATTTTCTCTAACTATAAATTTGTGTTCATGTTTGTGTATGTCTATGCTTATATATGCAAAAGAAGAGAAGCTAAAGGCAAAGGAGAAAAGGAAAGATATACCCATTTGAATGCAGAGTTCCAAAGAAAAGCACAAAGAGATAAAGCCTTCCTCAGTGATCAATGCAAAGAAATAGAGGAAAACAATAGAAGGGGAAAGACTAGAGATGTCTTCAAGAAAATTAGAGATACCGAGAGAACATTTCATGCAAAAATTCGCACAATAAAGGAAAGAAATGGTATGGGCCTAACAGAAGCACAAGATATTAAGAAGAGGTGGCAACAATACACACAAAAACTATACAAAAAAAGATCATGATGCAGACAACCATGATGGTGTGGTTACCCACCTGGAGCCAGACATCCTGGAATGTGAAGTCAAGTGGGCCTTAGGAAGCATCACTATTAACAAAGCTAGTGGAGGTGATGGAATTCCAAATTCCAAATTCAAATCCTAAAAGATGATGCTGTGAGAGTGCTGCACTCAATATGCCAGCAAATCTGGAAAACTCAGCAGTGGCCACAGGACTGGAAAAGGTCAGTTTTCATTCCAATCCCAAAGAAGGGCAATGCCAAAGAATGTTCTCACTGCTGCACAATTGCACTCATCACACACACTAGCAAAGTAATGCTCAAAATTCTCCAAGCCAGGCTTCAACAGTACAGTACATGAAATGTGAACTTCCAGATGTTTAAGCTAGACCGAGAAAAGGCAGAAGAACCAGAGATCCAACATCCATTTGATATCGAAAAAGCAAGAGAGTTCCAAAAAAACATCTACTTCTACTTTGTTGATCTACACAGTCTGTGCAGGTCACAACAAACTGTGGAAAATTCTGAAAGAGATGGGCATATCAGACCACCTTAACTGCCTCCTAAGAAACCTGTATGCAGGTCAAGAAGCAACAGTTAGAATTGGATATGGAACAACAGACTGGTTCCAAATCGGGAAAGGAGTACACCAAGGCTGTATATTGTCACCCTGTTTATTTAACTTATATGCGTAGTACATCATGAGAAACGCTGGACTGGATGAAGCACAAGCTGGAATCAAGATCACTGGGAGATATATCAGATACGCAGATGATACCACCCTTATGGAAGAAAGTGAAGAGGAACAGAGTCTCTTGATGAAAGAGGAGAGTGAAAAAGTTGGCTTAAAGCTCAACATTCAGAAAACTAAGATGATGACATCTGGTCCCATCACTTCGTGGCAAATAGATGGAGAAACAGTGGAAACAGTGGTAGACTTTATTTTATTTATTTCGAAAATCACTGTAGATGGTGACTGCAGCCATGAAATTAAAAGACACTTGCTCCTTGGAAGAAAAGCTATGACCAACCTAGACAGCATATTAAAAAGAAGAGACATTACTTTGCCAACAAAATTCTGTCTAGTCAAGGCTATGGTATTTCCAGTAGTCATGTGTGGATGTGAGATTTGGACTATAAAAAAAGCTCAGCACTGAAGAATTGATGCTGTTGAATTGTGGTGTTGGAGAAGACTCCTGAGAGTCCCTTGGACTGCAAGGAGATCCAAGGAAATCAGTCCTGAATATTCATTGGAAGGACTGATGCTGAAGCTGAAGCTCCAATATTTTGGCCACCTGATTTGAAGAACCTCCTCATTGGAAAAGACTCTGATGCTGGGAAAGATTGAAGGTGAAAGGAGAAGGGGACAACAGAGGATGAGATGGTTGGATGACATCATTGACATAATGGACATGAGTTTGAGTAAACTCTGGAAGCTGGTGATGGACAGGGACACTTGGCATACTGCAGTCCATGGGGTCGTAAAGAGTAAGACATGGCTGAGCAAGTGAACTGACCTGAACTGAGAGATGTCTTACACTAACACTAGTAGTAATGCCTAATCAAATTGTTTGACCTGTAGATGTTCTCAATCAGTATTTATTGAATAAATGAATTATTTGTTGGTCAAATAGAATTAAAAATAGAATTCTAATATGTAAAATATTAACTTTCATTTAGGCACTGGTCTCCCAGCTGTGATTAATAATGCATTAATCATGGGCAAAATATCCTGAAGCATTAACATGCACCAGCAAAAATTTGTCCTTTAAACACTGGAACAAGAGAAATATTTCTGGGAAAAAAAGACATTTAGATAGTCCTGAGAACTACTCTGAAGTTAAAAAAAAACACAGCATACTCAGAAAGAAATACTAATATAAAGTAAAATAGACCAATGGATTTGATTCCACTATGAAAGTGAAAGTCACTTGGTCGTGTTGAACTCTTTGCAGCTCCATGGACTCTACAGTTCATGGAATTCTCCAGACCAGAATACTGGAGTGGGTAGCCTTTCCCTTCTCCAGGGTATCTTCCCAACCCAGGGATTGAACCTAGGTCTTCCACATTGCAGGCAGATTCTTTACCAACTGAGCCACAAGGGAAGCCCTGATTTCACTATATTAGTAGTCAAATATAAAGACACACAAATCTCTGCTATCTACAGGAAACTTCCAGAGAACACATAGTTAGAACCTTACACTATATCAGAGTCCAATTGATCAATCCTCTCAGCCCATAGGAGGGTAG